>CAUYPK010093382.1:0-60262 GCA_963574355.1 Loris lydekkerianus | reverse complement strand
GCAGTGACCTGCCAAAACAGACAAACACTCACACAAAAGCATATAATTTTAACAATAATATATTAAATACATAATATAACATGCTCAGTCAGGTGTTTTTTGTTACCTTGTTGGAGCTGCATGCGGCTCGAGAGCCGCGTGTTCGCCATCCCTGCATAGGTCTTAAACTTCACTGGGGAGACAAGCTTTTCTCCTGGGGTACTTTCTCTCATGAGGACTTCAGAATGGTCCAGTGCCTTGCTCTAGGGAGGCCGTCTCTCCCACCTCTCTGTCCCTCATGGTCAATCTCGGTTGGGGCAGGCTAGGAAAACAGGCACTTGCTTTCAGAGATGAAACTGGGGAGGGATGGGCTGGGCCCTCCCATCTGCCACTGTTGATGGTGTTGTCATGCCTCAGGCTTGTGTTTTGTTTGTTTTATTGTGTGTGTGCTTTTTGGACCTGGCTACTAAGTAGATGGAAAAACCGTGCCCAGTTATAGAGGAAGATGGGTTGTCATTGAGCAAGGATCTATTCAAGTTGCACCCAGGGTGTGGGGTGTGATGTCAGCTTCTGGCCCTGGCCTGGAATGAGATGGCACTGCTGAGACAGGGGGCACGCACGTGGGTATCTCTCTTCTTGCCCTCCTGGGGTCTTGCACACCTTCTTTTTCTCCATTATTTTGTGAATTGGAAAGACCCCTCCTTTCTGAAGTTGACTCAAGACTCGCACTGAATTTTCCTAAAACAAGCACACTCTCTTTCCTGGGCCTCAGTTTCTCTATTTGTAAAGTGAAGTGGGTGGGCTAGAATTGTGCTCCTTGAAGCTCCAGGCTTCCTAGAGATGATTTAAGAGTTCCTTGAATATGTAATACAAATTATTTTTTAAAAGTACATTCATATGTTAACACGGTGATGAAAATGTGCTCACTTACTTTTAAGTTCTTTGTATTAACTCACTGAAGTCCACTAACAGGCTCACTTGTTAGTAGTATATTTGGGTTTCTTGTAAGAATTTTCTTTTGGGAGGAGAGTGGATATTTGATCAACATTTTTTTTTTTGCAGTTTTTGGCTAGGGCTGGGTTTGAACCTGCCACCTCTGGCATATGGTGCCGGTGCCCTACTCCTTAGAGCCACAGGCACCGCCCTTGATGAACATTTTTTAAAAGTTTAAAAATCACTGGGGTAGATGATCTCAAAGGGTCTTTCCAGCCTTTACAATTTGTAAATCTGAGTTTGAGTGGCCCGGCCTACCTCTGATTTCTTGTCTATAAGAGAAGTTGTGGTCTCAGGGATGAGACGGAGGTGTTTGCTTGGAGTGTAGGCCACCAAAGGCTTTGAATCCTCCCAGGTTGTCTGTCATGGAACCCCAAGCAGTGGAGCTTGTCCAGGAAAAGAAAGCTTCCAGTGCTTTCTCTGTTTCACTTGGATGAACTCGCAGCTTTAGAGACCCCCACTTGCTTCTCCAAAGGGCAACCTGCCATATGTAGCTCAGTATTCTTCAAGTTGGAGGCTTTGTAGGTTTCACCTCTAGGAATGGTGGCCATATGCATGTACACTATGTATTGGTACTTACACAAAATATTTAAACTTTAGGCTCGGCGCCCGTAGCACAGTGTTTACGACTCCGGCCACAGTGAGGCTGGTGGGTTCAATCCTGGCCCAGGCCAGCTAAACAACAATGACAACTACAACAAAAAAAATAGCCAGACATTGTGGCGGGCACTTGTAGTCCCAGCTACTTGGGAGGCTGAGGCAAGAGAATCACTTGAGCTCAAGAACTTGAGGTTGCTGTGAGCTTGACGCCATAGCACTCTACTGAGGGTGACATAGTGACACTCTGTCTCAAAAGAAAATATTTAAACTTTATTAAGGTATGGTTTGTATATCACAAAAGCCACCCATTTTAAGTGTACAAGTCAAAGATTTTTAGTAAATTAAGTTGCTCAACTATCGCAGATTGTTCTAAAACAATCTAGTTTTAGAACACTTGTATTACTCCTCAAAATACCCTTCGTGACCATTTGCCAAAAATTCCCCTTCCCATTCCAGCCCAGGTAAGCAAAGATCTGCTCTCTGGTCTCTATAAATTTGCCCTCTTTGGACATTTCATATAAACAGAACCATACCATGTAGTCTTTTTGTCTGGCTTCTTTCACTTAGATCAGGGGTTCTCAGCCTGTGGGTCGCGACCCCCACGAACTGTATTAAAGGGCCGTGGCATTAGGAAGGTTGAGAACCACTGACTTAGATAATATTTTTGAGGTTTGTCCATGTTGTAGCATGCATCCATAGGATATTCCTTTTTATTGCTGAATAATATTCCACTATACGGATAGACCCCATTTTGTTTATTCATTCGCCTATGCAGTCAATATATTTTAAATTTAAAGAGTCATCTCTGTACCACCTCACACCACCTCATGTGCCATCACAAAGCATGCTTTGGAAACGCTAACCCAAACCAGACGGGGCTTGGGGTGCCTGGATCCTGGCCATGATCACCACTCGTTTGGTTTCTGTTTGGCCCAACTAGGTCTTTACCACCTGGGTAGTGAGGTTGCCGAAACTTTATCAAGGACGAGGTTGTCAAGGATTGATTTGGAAACCAAAACAAACATCTCTACTCTGTCCTCACCCTCTGCCGTCAAAATATCCTGTTCTGACTTTGTAAGCTGGGGGCTTTTCCCTGGGAGATTCTTGCTGAATTTATTAGGACTACATAAGTTGATATCCAAGAGACTTGGACTCCAGGTCCGGCTTGGCCACTAGGCACTGTGTGTCCTCCAGCCAACTGCTGCCCTCTCTGGGCCTCAGATCCTCTACCTTTACATGAGGGAGTCCCTTAAGATGATCCTTCTCAGCTTGCTCTGTACTTTAGGTCTGTGACTGCAAGGGGCCTGGGCCTGATTGCCCTTTCTGCCTCCTGAAATGGCAGTGTGTTTCACTGTGGCCTTTCTTTGTTTCCCCCTCCCTGTCCTGCCTCTGTCTTAGATGACTAGGGTCCAGGCCCCAGGCATGGGCAGTGCTACCTAGCCCATCCCCATTCTGAACTGTTTTAAGTGTCCTCTCTCTTCATTGGCTCCAGAAGGAAGCAGGAAAGCTTTGAGGTTGTAAGAAAAAGGCCCCTCTGGCTTGGCAGCTGGGGACAGAGCTGCCATGGCTGGTACAGGATGTTGCCCAGCACTAGTGGTGCTGGCCCAGCTGCCTTTTGGACTGAGAGACTCTTTGGGGAGTCTGAGTGCCCCTGTAGCCCTCCTGTCCTACCCAGATAGAGTGTGATTTGGAGCGGGCTGGCTTTGTTCCCTCCCCGTGCAGACTGTTGAGTGTATGTGCCCCTGGTTGAAGTCATCCTTGAGGCTAGGGTTGTTTTTCCCTGGTGCCTGGTGTGACTGGAGGGTGGTTTGAAAATCTGGAGATACCACCACGATCATTTAGCATGGTGACTTTCAAATGAACTCTTCAGAGCCTTGGAGTCCATAGCAGGGTACCTTGGGGGTGATTATTCTGGGGACAGTGGGAGGTGAGCACCTGGGATTTGACCGACATCAACCACACAGCTCCATGCTTGTCTGACTTCCAGATCGACAGTCCAAGGAAGATCTGCTTTGAAAATAGGGTTGTGCTGTTTGAGAAAGAAAGAAAGAAAGAAACTGCTGATTTAGCTGAGTCCTTTCATTTTTGAGGTGGGGAAACCAAGGCCCAGAGGGGGCTGACCCACAAAGCTGGGCTGGGCAGAATGTCCATCTGCCACCCAGAGCCCCAGAATGTCCATCTGCCTGCAGTTGGGGCTTAGCAAAGTCCCTTCTACCTTTCTGTGTGTCTATTTTAAGCAATTTTTAAAAAGCTGCTTTCTGGGATGGGAGGGACTTTTGTCACAGCTATTTCTGATTGTGAGCCGGAAGGGGCTGGGCTGTCAGCCGGAATGGAGGTCTCCAAAAAGAGATGGTGGGTGGGTCAGCTGCAGTGTCCCCTGCCTTTTCCTGTCACACCCCAGGGAAGCCCTCAAGCATGCGGATTCTGGCCCCTTAATGCTCTAAAGCCAGAAGACCCCGGAAAGATGTCAGAGGGATTTGCTCCCTGCCACTTCCGCTGACACTTTTACTATTTCTGAAGCTGCCACTGATGTAGATTCTTTATTTCTGATTTTCCAGTGAGGCAGCCTGGGCTAGTAGAAAAAAAGGTTTTGAATCTCAGCTCTGCCACTCTCTGTGTGACCATGGGCGAGTTGCTTGGCTTCTCTGAGCTGAGCCCCCTATTATCCCTCCCTCGTGGAGAAAGAGGGGTCCTTCTAGGGGTTGGTAAGGAAAATGTGAGCTCCTGTGTTAATACACCTGGGGCTTGGTAGGTTCTGGTGAGTCCTTACCCCAGCCCATCTCCTTCCTCGCAAAGTCTGTTCCCTCCTTTTATAAGGACTTCTGAGCTCAGCCCTGGGCTGCCCAACAAATCCATTTCAGGACACGTCCCTGCTCTCTCAGTCCCATGGAAGGCGCCAGAGATGGTGTTGGGGGCGGAGGGAAAAGGGCTGCTTCTTTGTCCGGCATCTAAGAAGGATGTTTGACCTACTCTTAGCAGTTGATTTGTGTCTCCGGAAATCTCTCCTCCACCCCCAGCTCTTTCTCTCAACTTCCTTTAAAAGAAGCGTGCACCCCCAGCCCCCGTCTGGCTCCTCCGTTCACTAGAGAACTGTATCACAGAGTCCCTTGGCTCGGTTGGCATTCTCACTGGGGACAAATTTGGGAGAGATTCTCAGAGCCGCAAGCTAGAGGGAGGGGAATGAGGTCTCAGAGAAGAAAAGGAAGCAGGAGACAGCTGACGCTGAAGATTCCTTCCCGGAGGAATGTGGGGCGGGGCTTTGCCTTGGCCACAGAGCACATGCAGGGCCCTTGGGTCCCCCCAGTGAGTGTGCATGCTCACTCACACAGACACACAAACACACACACCAGGCTCTCTCTCCAGCCTGTCGCCTGCATCCCTGCGTGTGCTGGTATTTGAAGGACACAGACGGGAGACCCAGAATTTGAACACTCCCTTTGCTGCAGTGAGATGCATCGACTTGCAGGAGAATTGATTTAAACCATGCTGTGTGTCAGGGATACCGGAGGCCGTGGGCTTTTGATCGCATCAGGGAGATGAAGCCTGGCTGGGTATTTATTCTGTGTTGTGGATGACAGAAGGCCTGGGACAGGGAAGGATACAGTCTGGCTGTCCCCTTGTTCAGGATGGGGGATATGTTGCTTTTCCCCAACTTTTCTTTTGTCAGGCATTTCTGAGCACCCATTACCTCTGACATCACAGACTCTTATGCCCTGAATCGTAATTGCTGGGAGGTGTCTGCTTCCCTGTCACGGGGGGACTGGCTCCAGGTCTGCCTTCCTCTCCTGCAGGCAGACCCCAGCCAGGGCCCGGCCAGAGTCCACACTGAGTAAAAATTCGTGCAGTGAGGGAGGGCTGTGTGTCTGGCTGCTGTGCGCTCTAGGGCCTCCAGGGCTGGGGGGACAGAAGACAGATGATACAGATGACATCCAGGGATTTGGCCACTGGTGGAGGGAAAGGTCTGTACTTGGAGTTAGAAGACTCAGACTTCAGTCTCAACACCTCAGTTCAAAAACTTGGATGGATCCGCCTCTCATGGTGTCCGGTACTGGGGTCCCAGCGCAAGATTTAGAAGCTGCGTAAACTTGGGCTAGTCACTGCCTCTCAGAGCCTCAGTTTCATCAACCTCAGTAGAATAGGGATGCTGAGCTCTGTGTCCTGAGGTTTGGGAGGAGCAAATGGACTCACTAGCTGCAGCATGGTGTGTGTAAACAGTGACATTTCAAAAGAAATGTGGGAAGATTTCATAGGGCAGAGGTGGGTGTCCTACAGAGGGTCAGCTGTGCTGGCCCTGTGAGGTGAGCAGAGGTCGAGAACCAAGCTGGAGGCTGGGAGGGGGTCGGCCGTGCCCTTAGCTGGCAGTGTCTGTGGGTCGTACAGCCTTCTGGGCATTGCCTGGCTGTGAGATGCTTAGGGGATTCCAGGCCAGATGGGAGGCTGTGTGGCAGGTTTGTGGCATTGCTGCTGCCTATCCACCAGGGGAGTGCCCTCCTGCCCACACGGGGCTCTGGGTGCCTGACTTCCTGGGCAGGATGTGGTTTCTCATTCTAGCCTTGGTATGGGGAGGGTAGTTGTCACCCAATAGTAAACCTGGCAAATGCCTCTGGTTCTCTCGCGGGTCTGTGGCCTGGCTGAGACGTGTGGAGCCTGAGTCCTGGTCTTGGCTTGCCCATGACGTGGTATGAACTTTGCCCACCTGTGAACAGTGAGAAGGGGGCTCACCCAGTGCCCTGTGAAGTCTGTTCTCTCTGTAACTTCACTGGAGTAGTCTAGATTCTGCACATGCCATTTAATCTGTTCCATCTCAGTTTGTTGCTCTGTACAATGGGGGTAAAGTTTCTTAAAAATTTTGCTTCGCATGGTTGAGTTAAAGTCAGTGGAAGTAATAGGGTAGGAAAGCCTTTTCAAAAAAGGTTTAAAAAGCAGACAGTTATGACTAATGTTGGCATTTATTGAGCAGCTACTTTGTGTGAGACTCTGTGATGACTTCTTTAGATAAGTGCTAATTGTGAGAACATCCCTGAGTGGTAGAAACGGATTAAGCTCATTTTGCAAATGAGAGGTTCTGAGAGGTGAAGATGGCTATCCCAGATCTTGCAATGAGTCCACTCTGGGTCTCCAGACTCCAAGGTCAGGGCTCTTCCCAGGAGGTGGCCTTGTCCCATGGCCCCTGAAGGTTGGCAAAGGCTGACCCAGGATGGGGAGGCAGGCCGAGGTGTGAGCCTCCCCGGTGCCTGTCACAATATTGCCGCAGCAGGTGGCAGAACAGGAGGTGGCTACTGTGCAGGGAAGACTCCCTGCTGTCACTTTATGGTAATTATTTCTTGAGAAGCAGATGAATCGCTGGCAGTGGCAGGCAGATGAGGCTCTCAGGCCACTAGGCCACCACCCTAGCAGGTCCTTCTATTCCCCCCCCCACCCCCGCTCTTTGGGGAAGGTCCTAGTGGGGTCTGGGCCCTGGGTTGGCAGGGGCACTCCTGGTCAGCCATGGAGGGTGATGCACCAAGTTGGCGGGCTGGCAGGGGAGGGGATGGGGAATAGGGAATTACTGCCCATTGTTCCACGTGGTCTTACTTAAGTCCTGTGGCAGCTTGGCAGGATGGAAACTGAGGCATAGAAAGAAGTAACTTGGCCTCAAGTCGTATAGCAAAGCCACGGCCAGTTGTGGGCCTCAGACTCTAAGTTAAAAGCAAAGCTTGCTTGGCCCCAGGGCAGCAGCCGGAGGTTCTTATCTGCTGAGGACAAGCCTGGGGGAAAACTGGGATTCTGGTGACAGTTTGGAAGTTTGCCTCTGCCTGGGGCTGGGATCTCCCTAACTTTTGCTTTTAGTCAGTGCTGTAATCTTTGCCAGGGTACGGGGAATTTGTTATAGTCATTTCGAGTTGCTTGTTGGGGAAGAGGAGACTGCTGGGTGTGGATATCTGAGAAGCCACTGTTCTGTTATTCTCATGACAGTGGCTGAGCACCCTCCTTGTGCCAGGCCCTGGGCTGGGCACCAGGGGAAGCAGCCTGCCCTAGCCCCTACCCTCAGGAGCTCCGAGTCTGGGTCATAGGCAGATGTGTTATATGACAATGGTATGTGACAAATGCCTTCTTGAACAGTGCCTGGACATATTAGGAGCACAGTAAACATTTATTCATGAATTAATTTGTTATACAAATATTTATACAGCGTTAACTCTTTGCCAGACTCCATTCAAAGCATTTACAAACATTTAATTCATGGAAGCTCATGATAACTCTATGAGTTCGGTGCTATTGTTAGCCCATTTTAGAGAGGTCAAAACTGAGCCACAGAGATGTTGAGGAAACTGGGCCAAGACAGTTGGAAGGTGGCAAGCCCAGATCCAGCTCGGGGTACCCTGTGCCGTACCCAGAAAGGGCATGCTCATTGCAAATAGCTGTCCTGTTCTCAGCCTCAATTTTCACTTCTCCCATCCAAGTACTAACTAGGCCCCACCCTGCCTAACTTCTGAGATCGGACAAGGTAGGTGTGTTCAGGATAGTATGGCTGCAGACTTTGGTTGTCACTTCTGTGAAGTGGGGGTAATAAATCTGACCTCATGAAGCTGTTTGGATGGCCATCTGAAGTGTTGACTGTGGAAGCACTTTGTAAACAAGTGAGTGCTGTGCGGTTGAAGCCTAAATCCTTGGAAGCCCTGGGCCACACTGCTGTTTCTTCTCCTACTCCCTGTGCAGCCTGAAGCTCCACGAAATGCCTGGTCCCGCCTGCCTTTACACTCACGCCTCCTTGGGATCCCGAGACAAGCTCAGACGGGTGCTTGGACCGAAAGCTGCTGAGTTAGCTTGGAGCAGAGCATTAGTGTGGAACTTGGGAGCTGGGAAAAGAGGAAGCCGCGGGGTATTTTTGCTTATCCGTCCCAGGACCTTGAAGGGACACTTTGCCTCTCTGAGCCTCTGTTTCCTCATCTGGAAAATGGGGACAGTCGTATTTTGGGAATTGCGTGAGAAAGCAAAGCAAATGAGGTGCTCTGATGTGGCAGCTGCAGTGGTCATCATTAAACGGGGCTGAGGCTTCTGGAGAGAAGAGCAGGGTGGGAGTGGAATAGCGCTTGGGCCTTGCCCCTGGCGGAGCCCCTCCACGTGGCTGTGTGGGGTGGGGCCTGTCTGTGCACTGGCTCCGAGATGCTTGCTCAGCGCCCTCCGGCCTGCGTGCTCTGACTTCGGGATGTGCCGGTTCACACAGCCCCCTGCTCGCCTGCTGCTCTGTGGAGCGAGGCCCCTGCCGTGGAGACATTGCTTTCCACCCTCTTAATTGGCCATTTTTATTACTTGGGTTATTTAAGGTGGTTCTTGGCTTGCTGCTGCCTGTTTGCCATTTGCGGGGAGAGGAAGAGCTGCTGGTCTGAGTGGACCTTGTGACATTCCCTGGCAGACAGGCTCCTCTCTTGTCCGGGTCAGTACTTCTTCCCAGGCCCCACTGGCACCCCCCTTTTGCCCCTGGCCCACTGTGGGCAAAGGCCATCTTGGGGGCTGGTAGTGGAATAGTTTTGAGGAACCTTGTTGCAAAGTCAGGACCAGACAGCATTGGAGTGCTGGGTGGGACACTGAAGAGACCCTTGAGTGCCTAAAACCCGGGAATTCTGGAAGGCAGCTGAGCCAGTTTAGAGCCAGTCAAGGAAGGCTTCCTGGAAGAGGCATCGCCTGGGTTGTACGTGGAAGGTCCGGTAAGAGTGGAAGAAGGGGAGGAAGGGTGATCCAGGAGAGAGAAGAGCTTATGCGGGGCACAGCCAGGAGCCTGTTCCTCTGGTCTACCCTGCACTGCCTTCTTCCCCTGCTCCCTCCTCATGGTCTGTCTTGCTCTTTTCTCCTTTCTCCTCCCCCTCATTCCTCTTTCTTCTTTTCAGCCCCTGCTCTTTATGGCTGGCTTTCTCACCTGTGTCCTGTCCCTGTCTGAACCTGGTGCTTTCAGGAGAAATTTAAAAAATTTAAAAGGCAAGAGCACTTTGAGTAAAGAAGCCTCGGCCAGAGGTACAACTTGGAGTCACCTGTCCCTGGAGCAGACATCCGGGTTCTCGGCACTGTGGACGAGGCTCTCTCAGCCTACAGAAGAGACATGCAAGGTCGCCTGCATTTGTCTCTTGATAACAAAAATCTCCTGGTTCTGGGGTCTTGGGGTGCATAGACTTGGCTGCACTGTTCCTCTGTGCCTCAGTTTTCCCTTGTATAAAATGGGATGGTGAGACCCACAGGGCTGTTGATAAGCCTGGCCCAGGGAAGTACTCCGCCATAGAGTTGGAAGGTTGGAGGACTTTGCCTAGAATGCTGAAGTTGGGTGAACCCCAAAAGCTGATTCCCCACAAAGACCATGTTTCTAGGACTCTCTCCCTCTAATCTGGAGATGTGGCCTGACAAATAGTACTTTTGGATTTGCATGCATCTTTATATGCAAAGTCTTTTTTTGAGACAGAGTCTCACTCTGTCACCCTGAATAGAGTGCTGTGGCAAATTCTTGGGCTCAAGTGATCCTCTTGCCTCAGCCTCTCGACTAGCTGGGGCTACAGGTGCCCACCACAACACCTGGCCTGAAAAGTCATAATATTACATTGCAGTTGGCTTTACACTTGCCTTTAAAGAAAATACTAGCATTGAAAACATGAGGACCTACTGGACTTGGGAAACTAAAGGTCTGAGCTGGTGGACAACTACTGGCAGACCAGGATCAACCTGATGCCAAGTTTAGGGGACCCTCAACTTGTAGGTTGTTCTTCTCTGAGCCTTAAGGCACAATTAAATCCTGGGGGATGAAGAAGACGTTGCTTTGTCCGCCCTTTCTTAGTATTCCCTGTTGGCCTGCGGTCTGGGCTTACACTTGGGTGTAAGCTGTGGGCTGAGAAGGCCTGTGTTTGTACCCTGCTCTGAGCCTCAGTTCTTTCCTCTGTAAAGTGGGGCTGACAACCTCAGCTCCTGAGCTTGCCATGATGATTCAGTGAAATAGTATGTGCCAAGTGTGGGCCTTCTACCTAAGCTATTACCACCCTGTCCCTTGTGACCTGGCCTGGCCCTCCCCAGCCATCAGGCCCCAATGCAATGGGAACTCCCTACTCCTTCCCCCTTCCAGTGTGGATTGGCCTTTTGTGTTCTGGACACTTCCTTTTCTCAGCAGAGCAGCCAGCCTGGCCATTGAGGTGGAGGTCACGTCGTTTCTATACCCTCACAGACAGTCAGCACAGGGTGACTGGGAGGGCAAGACATGCGTTCAAGGCTGCGTCTGGTGAAAGGTGTCACCTGGTGCATGTGGCTTGCAGGAGGGCTCAGTGGAGTGTGGGCATGAATAGGGATTTGGTCCCCATCCTGGCTCCCTAAGGGTCATAGAATGTGGATTTGGAAGCAGCCTCAGGAGGTAACATCCCTGGTCTGATGTCTTGCTATGAGGCAGGGGCAGAACTGGAATTCAAACCTGCATCTGGCGGCTGTTTACCAGGGGTACTTCCCACTACACTGGTGGGATCAGTTGCCAAACTGAGAAATATGCCTCATGTTCCCAGCCCCCTTTCTGGGGCTGAGATATGAGAGTTGGAAGAGAGGGAGTCCTGTCCTGCCCTCCTTCCAGCAGACAGCAAGGCCTCTGTAGCTTCTGCGAGTCCTTATGGGTGAAGTGCTCACTCCCAGACCTTGGCAGAGGAGTGACGTTGAGGCTGGTTTGGCATTGTTTTTCCAGGGTTGACGTCAGGGCAGCTGGTTTAGGGTTTCGTCTGTGAGACAAAGGCTGCTTTGTAGCTTCTACCCGGTTTAAGTCCAGACACATCACCCCTTAAGGTGGGAAACAAGATGGAAGGGATTGCAGGGCCTGAACAGAGAGGCCTGGGAGGCTTGGCTTGCCCTCAACTCCTCCAAGAAAAGGGAGCCAGAATCTTGTAATTCCGTAGTATCCACCTTTCCCATTTCTCAAGAGCATCCCATGTGCTTCCTGCAGTGGTTAAAACTTTCTGGACATGTTGTGATCAACACTCCAGCAAGGTGGCTGTGGGCATGCCCATTGTACAGATGAGAAAACCAAGTCTTGGCAGGTATAACAACTTGTTACTTATCATAGCTAGAAAGTGGCAGAGCTGGCTCGTGAGCTTGGGTTTCTTTCGCTTCTACGATCACCACTGGGTCCCACCACTATTGAGTCTCATGTCACGTACAGCTTTGAGAGGAGATTTCCAAAAGCCAAGCTACCTTAGGGTCAGGCTGGAGCAAAACCTCATGGCTTTGGGGGATCTGGAGCTTTAATTTCTTTTCTCAGGATTCAGAATGGGGTTACTGTGCTTAGAGTTAGTGTTGTGTATCTGGCTGTGTACATGAACATGTCTGTACAGATTGGAGAAGGGAATTGGATGCTGGAGGGGCTATATCATTGGAATGTGATTCCAGCCAGGCCTGGTGGGCGGGAGTCATCTCAGGGGCCACTGAGGACCATTTGCTCTTTTTTTCCGGAGTTATCCCATGTGATCATCCAGCCAGCCAGCCACCTACCTGTTCATTTATTCCTGTGTTGTTTTCTGGGCTCCTGTGGGCAGGTCCTGTGCTTGGACTGTGGGCCGATGCTGCATGACCTGGAAGGGCCCCCTTACAGATTATTTAGTCATTCTTTCCCCCTTTTGTCAGAGAGGGCCAGTGACTTGCCCAAGGTTGCACAGCAAGTTGGTGGCAGAGCTAGGACTAAAAGTCAGGTCTGAAGGTCCCAGCCCCATGTTCCTGCTTCTCTGCAGTGCTGACAGACGGCTCACTCCTGTCGGCAGCCCCCTAACCCAGGCCTCCCTCCTCGGTTATATTAATGTGTTCTTGGGCTTTTCTGGAGTCTTCACAGCCTCTATTCTGAGAGACACCTGCTGACCAGTATGCAGGGCCCGGGCTGGAGCCGAGCTAGGCCAACTCTGTCCTGAGATGACACCGTGCTGGTCTGGCTGAGACTCTGAGGCTTTACCCCGCTGAACACCTATTTGTTGTCCCCAAATAGGTTGTCCAGAGGTGGACTGTTCCTTCCTGGCCTTGGGGCTAGGATCACTGGAAATCCTGCTTAAAGATTTTACTGCCTAGGAAGAGCTTTCTGGAGCCTTCTCCCAGACATGCTCTCCAGGGTCCTGGAAGCCTTTTTCATTGGGAAGTGCTTCCTGGTCTCTAGCCATAATACCTACTGCTGCACTTCCCCCTTGTGTGGAGTAGGAAAGTGGGTGGCCACCAACTGCGTGGGGCTTCTCCAGGCAGCACCTCTCCCCTGCTGAACCCCAGATGCGCACCCTCTTCCCGCCTAAAATCCCACTTTTTTTCAGCTTCCTGAGAGAGCTCGCACCTTGACTCAGATGCTAGTCGTGACACGCTCAGTGTGAGAAGGGATCTGCCTGGCCCCATAGGATCCTTCCTTCGGGAAGGGGACACATTCCTTCTCCAGGAGTCACGGAGCCCTCTGAGCTAGAAGTGGCCGTGGAGCCTGGGGTGACTCTGGCCCCATCTTTCCTGATGGGGAAACTGAGACCCAGAGAGCTTGAGCAACATGTCTATATCCATTCAGGCAGCCTGGTGCAGTTGGCTGTCTGCCTTTGTGGGGCGATTTCTGTGGTTTGTCTGGTGGCCCCATGGCTTGGTGGTCCCTGCCACCTGGGTCCAGGTATCCCAGGAGCAGAGCTGTCAGCTTCATGGTTCCACAGGGCTCCCTGGCCCAGTGTCAGTGCTCCTGCCTGCTGGCTCCCAGGTTGGCAGATTCTTGACAGTCCTGGGCTGTCCTCAATGCCAAGCAGTGGCACCTCCTCCATCCCACCATCCTGTGGTTCCCTCTCACTCCACGGCCTCCCACACTCCCTTTAGGCCCCAGGGAGTCCCCTCACCTCCATAGGTAGAGGACGGGAGGCCTGCATGTACATCAGCAATTAAGTTGCCACAGGGATACTAGCTCTGGGGGCTGGAACAGGAAGAGGTTGAGTAGTTTTGCCTGCCAGGGCTGGACTCCCAGCTGGTGTCCTGGCCCCTTGGGCCAACCAGGCCATCTGGCCCTGCAGATACACACTTACACTGTGTCCCATCTGTCCTGAGGCAAAGTCACCAGGAGGAGACTGCCTGCTGTCTTCGTGGGACTGCTGAGGTGGGTGTGGACCCGGCTGTCCATCCCTGGGAGGCCAGACCAGTTGGGGAAGGATGTACCACTGGCCACTCTCCCCTCTGTCCCAGGTAGCTGCCTTACAGGGTCACCCTGAGGTAGGAGGAGGGAGAGTCTGAGCTCCCAGATGTGGCTGGGGCTTCCTTGAGCAGATGGGTCCAGAGAGGTGCAGAGATGGGCCCAGGGTCACACAGCAAGTCAGTGTAGGCAGAGTGGGACTCACACTCAGGTCCCACTGGCTGCTGCATGGCATGGCTCCAGCTTGAAGGCTCATCATGCAGTGAGTACTGGTTGAGGTGTGTTCTTACTGTGTGTTGGGCACTTGGAGACTCTGGATACTAGACAGTCCCCAGACCCAGCATGGGAGACAGGGCACTCAGAGGGTGAGGTCTCTGCAGGGAAGAATGGCACATCGCAGCCAAGCCGAGGGACCTGGATGCTATGACGGCCTGTCCAGCTGCCAGAAGTGGGGTCTGCCTACTAAGGAGCAGACTGATATCAGGCACGTGGTGTTCACAGTCATATAGAATCCCCATAACCCAGTGAGGGTACTGCTGTTACCCATTTTACAGATGGAGAAACTGAGGCTCAGAGAGGTAAAAGTCACTTTTACCGGATCCCTAGATGGGGAGTAGCTGACTTGGGCATCCATCCCAGGTCTGTTTGGTGGCAATTTGGCGGGAAAGAGCAACAGATGAGTACATGGCCTCACCCCTTTTCCCAGGCTGGTTACGTCTTGTGCTTCTAACTTGGACCATCTCATTTTTGGCTTTTTGCTGCATCTAGGCGAGGGATTGTGTGGCTAGAGCCCCAAATCTTAGGGGGAAAAGAGTCCCCAGCTGGGTTTGAGAAGAGAGGTGATGCCAGGGCTGGTCCGTTGGCATAGCTAGGGCTGGTGACTCTCAGCCTCCCCCTGAGCTAGGCACCTGGCGGCATCTGGGCATTGCTTGGGGGACTCCTAGTGGAGGACTGTCCACCCATTTGAGGGCCCCAGGTTTCTGCTCTCTGACAAGGACTAGGCCAGGCCAATGGGAGCCTTACTTCAGGGTCCACACAGTAGGACCGAGCTGTGCCCCACCTGCATGTTGCATGTTGAGGTCCATTCTAATTCCTGGGAGACTAGGGTACATAACTCTTGGTCCTCTCCCTTCAATACGAGGCCAGGGCCACAGAGAAATGAGCCCAGGCTTTGGGATCAGACTGTTGCCTGCCACTTCATAAGGGGAGCGGAGCAGGAAAGTCTGATTGTGATGAGTTTGGGATTTGGAACTCCAGACTGCCTGGATTCAAGACCTACTAAATCTGAGCTGTGTGACCTTGGGCAAGTTGCTTTGCTTCCCTGGGCCTCAGTGTCCTCATCTTTAAAATGGGCACAATAGTAGTACCTATCTCATAAGGTTGTTGTGAGGATTAAACAAGTTAATAGTTCTTAGCATATACTAACAATCTGTAATGTTAACTATTATCCTTATGTGACCCTGGATAAGTCACCTCACCTCACTGGTGAGCCTCAGTTTCCCCATCAGCAAAATGGGGATGAGGAAATGAGAGCTTCTCATAAGATGCTCTGCCAAGGGGCTTTCCTGCCACCTAAGTGTCTCCATCTCGAGGGGACTGACTTTTCTCCTCTGAGAGGAGTGCCTGGGTCCCATGAATAGGTGGGAAGACCATTCTTAGTGTGTGCTGGGGAGGTGCCCTGTGAGCTGCCTCCGTCCTCCCCACTAGTTCACATGGAGCTGAATGCCAGGGTGCACCGTGATGGCAGGAGGCTGGTATTAAATAATGAGTTGGTCCCCCTGTGCTGTATTTAGTCACTAATCCCTCTCTTGGCATGGGTGGCTGCAGTCTAATTACCTGTCCCAGCTGTGCTTGGAGCCCTCCCCTTCCCGGCCAGTTAGGACAATTATGACGGTGCACCTACAGGCCATCCTCGTCATGCCCCGTCTCCAGTTGCACAAACCCCATGAATCATTGGGTCCTTGTCACTCTTCCCTTCTTCCTCCTGGGGATTGCTCAGAAATGTCCTCCCCTCGCCGGTGCCACTGCAGGAAGCTTACTGTCTCTGGACTGGCACTGCCTGACTGTGTAGGACCACAGGCACAATACTTCACCCCCCCTGAGCTTCAGGCTTCTCATTTGTGAGTGGCCTGGACTTGTGAGTGTCCCTGGAGGCATGCTGGGACCCCTTGTGCTTTCTCCTGTGCTTTCCCTACCTATGCAGAGCCCATTTGTTTTTGTCCATCCTCACTGAATCCAGCAGGGTCATGTTCACCCATTTTACAGATGAGGAGACTGAGGCCTAGGGAGGGGACTTGGCTCAGGGCTACAGAGCCTTGGTTTAAACCTAGGATGGGGGTGTGTGTTGACCCGTGTCTGGTGGCCACTGACTCCTCGCGTGGCCAGGCTGCAGATAATAAGGGAAACTCAGACTGCGGGGCACTTGGTCCCAGTGCTGCTCCCGGTGAAGAAGATGCTCAGAGGGGCTCTCATGGGAGATGGCACTGGACTGAGACCCACAGTGCCCTGTGATAAGCTTTGGGGCAGCCCAGTCACTTGGAATAAACAATGGAGAGACCCAAAGTGCATATTAGGTTTCCAAAATAGCCCTGGGAGTTGCTGTTTTTCTCTAAGCTGTAAACATATTCCTGGGTGGGGCGCCCCACCTCTTCTGGGCACAGGCCTCCCTGGGCTTCCTGCGTCTTGACGTGAGTACCCCTGGACTTGTTTCCCCAACTTCCTACTGGCTTCTGGGCTTGGGCAAGAGCTAGTGCTCTGGAGGCTGAAAGCTGCTTGCTGATACTGGGCTGGGGTGGGATGCAGGGTCCTAGGGGCTTGGCAAAAGGCAAGGCCTGGGGATGGAGAGAGTGGGACTAACCCTGTCATTGTCTGCCACATGTGAGAGGGAGAGAGGAGAGTAGCAGAGCCAGCCTGGGCTGTGGAGGTTATCTGGGGAAACAGAGGCTGATGCCGGGGCTGGCATTGAGGCCATGTCTGAGGCCACTTTGAGTCAGTGCTGAACCGGCTAGAGTGGATCTCCTAGGGAAGGCCTGGGAGGTAACATCTGATGAGCACTTTTTAAACAAGTGTACAAGTGCATACTGTGTACCTGGCCTTGTGCTGGGCGCTGGCAGCTGTGATTCAGAGATGGTGCTGATCTTGCATGAGCTAAGGAAGGAAGAGTGTCAGTGAATGGATAACCTTAGTGCTCACTGACCCAGAGCCTTTGCAGTACAGAAGAGTGGCACTTGACCCTGGCCAAGGAGTCAGGGAAGGCTTCCTGGAGGAGGGGGTATAGAAACGGTGTCCTGAAGGGAGAGAAAAGGAAATGACAAAGGGGAGGGGGTATAGGTCCTTCCAGACAGAGAACACAATGTGTGTCTTGGGGGTGTAATGCAGCTCGGAGGTGCTGGGGATGCTGTTTTGTCTTTCCCCACTCTAGTATGTGGCCACTTGGTCCAGGGCTTATCACCCACCAGACAAGACCTCTGCCCTTTTGGAGGCGAGGCACTGTGTTTCTCAGATGAACCTGATGTTCCAGCCCTTGCTCCTTGGGAAAGGCAGAGTGCCACCCATAAGGAAAGGCAGTATTTATAGAGGCAGCACTAGATTAATAGGGAAACTGAGGCACAAAACTGTTGCTGTAGAATCTGGGGTAAGGACCTAGGGGATCCTGCTTTTTCTTGACTCCCTGGGCAAATGGAAGTCCATGGTAGGGAATGCTGGGGAGCCCCACTTCAGGCTCCAGCAGCCGCTGAGCCCCTGACCATGAAGCATTGTCACAGACAGCACTTCAGAAGGGCATCCAGCCTTTTCTGAGTCTGCACACTTGGCCCAGAAACCCCTCTGCAGGGATACCTGGACAAATATGCAAATATGAGCATACTGAGATGTTCTTTGCAGTACTGTTTAGATTCCTGGAACTTGGAAATGACAGTGGATGGCCCATTAAATCAATGGTGCACAGCTTTCTGCACCACCTGCTTGGAAGGATGCTGCCGTATATTAAGTGGAAAAGCATGTTTGAAAACCATGTGCAATCTGATCCCATTTCCACTTCTAAAAAATCTCATAAGAAAAAGTTAAGAAGGATGTATAGCCGATGTGAACAGTCATTCTCCCAGGGAGGGGGATTTAGACGGAGTTTTACATTTTTTAAACATTTGGCTCATTTGATTTTTTTACTATTTCTTGTGTAATCATTGTAACACATTCATGCAATTTAAAACAAAGGGAATAGGAGTGGGTATTTTTTTCTTTTTAAAACTTAAATGGTTTTGATTTTTTTTTTTTTTTTGACAAGCTCAAAAAAAGTCAGGGACACATGACATCACTCAAAATTAAAAAGATATAGAAAAGAAATAATGACGCTTGCAAAGAAATAATGACACTTGCTACAACATGGACGAAACTTGAGGACGTTATGCTCAGTGAAATAAGCCAGTCACATATACTTGCCCATTTTTATTTATATGAGGTCTCTAGGGAATTAAATCCATAGAGACGGGATGTAGAATGGTGATTACCAGGGGCTGGGGAAAGGGGCGATGAGGAGCTGTTTAATGGGGACATAGTTTTAGTTTTGTAAGATGAGAAGATTTCTGAAGATGGATGGTGGTGATAGTTACATGACACTGTGAATGTACTTAGTGCCACTGACCTATACACTTAAAAGTGGTTAAAATGGTAAATTTTATGTTATATGTGTTTTACCACAATTAAAAAAAAAAAAAAAAGAAGAAGGGACAGAGTGACAAGTCCCCCAGGATCCCTCAGTCACCCAGTTCCCTGTCTAGAGACAACTGGTATTTTCAATGTGATAGTGTGTTTTTTGGTTTCCTCCAGCCCTGTGGGCATCAGTGGGCAAGGGCAACTTGGATAGGGTCCCTTCACTCACAGGCAATGCACAGATGCCTCCTGCCCCCAGCAGCCCAGGGTGAGCACCCCCTTCCATTCTTGCTTCCAGGGCACCAGGAAGCCAGGGCCCAGATCCTCCCACTCTTGCTGGATGGGAGAGATTGAAGATTTGAGGCTGGAGAAGGCAGAGGTCCTTCCCTGGAGAGAGTGAGCTCTGGAATGCATCTCCCTTCTCTCAATGGGAGGAGAATACACTGAATCTGCTTCTGTGTCCCCAGCATTTGGCTCCTGAGCAGTCACTTGGGAAATGTTTGTTGAATTTGTCCTAGGGGAAGAAGATGGACGCTAAGCCAGCGACCAGCCTGAGTTGGGCTGCAACAAATACCCAAGGCTGCTGGGCCTGGGTGTCTCACAAACACTGGCACTCACTCCCTGAGGCTTCCTCAGGTCTAGATCTCATGCCAGGCACTGGGATATGGTGCTGAGTTGGACACTAGGGAGAGAAGATGGTGCCGGGGGCCCTGTCCAGTCTGCTCAGTGGGGCCCCTAACCGTGGCAGGGAGAACAGTGCAGAGGCCGCGTTCCATGACTAGTCACAGCTTCCCTCTCCTGCACATCTACCCAGAGCTGGTCCAGTGCTCAGTGTTATTGTGACTCATTGACTATGACAGCCCCACGAGGTAGGCGATTCTGCCAGCGCCTGTTTAAAGTTGGGGGAACCTAGAGCGCAGGAGGTTAAGTGCCCAAAGACACACAGCTTGGAAGTGGCAGAGCCTCTGCCCCTCTTGGCATCTCGGCTTTGTGGGCCAGGGTGGGACCTCTGCAGCCAGCATCTGGGGGCCTGATGACAAGCTGCCCAGAGTGCAGCAGAGCCAGAAGGAAACTGAGACCAGAGAGACAAGGGTGCATCTCAGACCCCAGAGCTAGGGGCAGGGAGGGTGTGGAAGGGATGGGAGCCTCGATTTTCCCAGAGCTTGGGCATTATTTGCTCAGGACCACGTGGCCAGTGATGTTGGGATTTGAGGCTACTTTCATCCATCTCCAAAGTAGTGGCCTTTTTGCTCACCAGGTGCCAGCTGATCACTTGGGCCTGTGGAGGTGGGGGCATGCTAAGGCCTTTCTCCACTTGGATTCTAGGGCCCTGAGAGGTGAGTCCATGGACAAAGCAAACACCCTCACTACGGGGCTCTTTTCCAAGTCAGTGACTGCAGCCCATGTGTACCCATCTGTGCACCTGATCCTGGCATTGTTATCTGGGGGCATTTCCTGAGCATTGTGCTAGGGACATGGGTAGGGAATGGGGTTTGCGGAGCTGATGAGACACTGTGTAACCATCGAGAGGCTGCTCAGGTTTGGGAGTGAGATGCACCTGGAGTTGACCTTGAGCAAGTCATTCCACCTGGGCCTTGGTTTCTCCTGTGTAAAGTGGGAAGGATAACACCGGGCCCACAGAGCCATGGTGAGAGTTACAGTAGTGGGAGTAAGCTGATCAGACTAGCACCTCATGAGCATTTTTACAATAAATGCAAATCCTTTTCTTGTAGGAGAGCAGAGTCTGGTTCGAGAGGCAGGGGGGTGAAAATTGACAGCATCCTGGGTGCTATGATGAAGGCAGGAGCCCAGAACTGGGAACACCAGGATGGGGGTGTAGTGATTCATCCTGGGGAAGTCATGAAGGGGTCCCCGGAGGAGGCTATGAAGGTATAGCCAAGCCCAGAGGTTGGAAGTGGTGCCCCAGAAACCTCATGGTAGCCACACAGATTCTCCTCACTGTGAGATACTGGTTGAGTCACTTTCCTTCTCAGAGTGGCCCAGTTTGTGGGGGGCAGTGCCCACTGGGTGTGGTTTCTAGAAAGAAGCACTTAAAAGGCACTGCCCAGCTGCTGCTCCGGGTTACGAGCACCCAGAGAGCTGCAGTTTCTCCAAGGGTGTTTTCAGTAAGTGATACTGAGTGGGAGTGACATTGGTAACCTGGGCACATACTGATACTGGGGAACTGGAACACCAGAACCTCAGTTTGGCATAGATAGCCCAGTGGTACCCTGGACCTGATTTTGCCCACAAAAGCCAGCAGCTGGCTCGGAGAACACCCTTAAATGCCTGTGTCTGTTAGGAGGTGCCCTGAGATCACCTGAGCTCTCCTGCCCTGGGCTCACCTGCCACCATAGCAGCTCTTGTCAAGACAGACTACAAAGGGCTGAGCAGGTACCCATTAATTCCTGGGTACATCTGAGGAGTGTGGACGACAGTAGCAGAGGATAGTTCTCTGGGTTCTGCTGGCAGGGGGAATCTGTGACTTTACTGTGTGGCTTCTTTTCCTCTGCCCCTCCCATCCCCATGTGCTGATGGCTACGCAGCCAGGTGACAATGGCATCTAATTATCATTACCATCAGTATGATTGTCACAGCAGCATAGTAACTCTGGGGTCAGACAGCCCTGGGTACAAGTCCAGCTTTGTCACTTACACTGTAATCCTGGAGCATTCTCGCAGCCTCTCCCTACCTCTGTGAGTGTCTGTCATTGGAAGGTCGAGAGGGTGAAGATGATGACATCAATTGCCTGCTCAGGGAATGCCGGGCACGGTTCTGATCACCTTTCATATGTTATCCCATAGAATATTGGCGAAACCCCTTCGGAGCTGGGTGACAGTACCAAGGCTCAGAGAGGGCGAGTAACTTGCTCAAGGTTGCAGAGCTGCACGATGGATAGCTGGGCTTTGATCTCAGGATCCTCTGGCTCCAGAGCCCCCGCTATTCCCACCAGTACACCACTGCTTTGAACTCAAGGACTGTGGTCCCAGCTGGCTTTTGAGACTTAGCAGTTTATCAGATGGCTCTGTGGTCAGGGTGTGGTGTTTGTCCAGGGATTATGGAAGTTGTTCCCTGGTGTGGCTGGATGGGCCCTTAGGATCTGTCCAACACCGTTGTGTCACTAACGGGAAGGTAGTGCTGGAAGAGGAAAAGGGACACAGCCAGGTAGGGGCAAAGGCAGGTCCAGAGACAAGACTTCCTATGCAGCTCTGGCTGCCTTGATCCTTGAAGGTGTGCTGGCAGGGGCCGGTTCAGGGCTTGTTCTGTCCCTCCTGCCTCTCTCCAGGCCTGATGGCTCCCTGTGAAGGGCCAGCTGCCCTGTAAAGGTCATTCTTAGTCTCCAGGAAACAGGTGGGGGAATGTGGATGACTCTGTGGAGCTCATTCCCACCACCTATCTGCAGGACCCGATTTCACCTCCTTGCGGGGACAATTCCTTATAAACCTTTCAGTGCCACCTCTCTGAGTTGGTCCTAGATCTCCAGAAGGTCAGGATAGAATGGAGAAGTGTCCCTGTGTAGGTGGGCCAGGACTTCCCCCACCTACCTGCCCTTCCCTCCCCCAGGTCAGTGCTGCCTTGCTAATGTCAGTGAGGAGCATGGCCTTTGTCTGCCAGGGGCACCTGGGTGCCTCCCCTGAGCCCTACAAGGGGACATTGCTCTTCCCATTTCACAGAAGCGGAGACTGAGGTTCCTAGCTAAAGATGAGCAGGCCCTCTGAGTGGGGGGATCAGATAGTGGAAGATGGCTTTCTCAGCCTGCCTTCCTGCCTTCCTAGTGAGGGGGCCAGAGATGCCTACAATTCTGATTCTATAGGGCCCTCGCAACTCTTTGCAGGTCCCCAGAAACTGTTTGTGGAATGAATGACAAATGAACAAATGCACCCTGCCAGCCCATCCCCTGCTGTTGGCCGGTGACGGGGCGCTCAGGGAGTGTCTACTGCAGAGGGCAGGCCTGGCACTGGGTGGAACTGGCATTCTCGAGGCAGTCACCTCTTCTGAGCTACAATAGTCATATTCAGGGTCTGCAGGTAGCACTGCAAATATCACATCGAGAGGGATTCTTTTTTTTTTTTTTTTTTTGGCCGGGGCTGGGTTTGAACCCACCACCTCCGGCATATGGGGCCGGCGCCCTACTCCATTGAGCCACAGAGGGATTCTTAGAGGTCATATGACAGATGGGGAGACTGAGGCCCTGGGTCAAGAAGGGACTTGCCCCGGGTTGTGCAGTGAATTAGCAACATGGCCAGGACTTGGACCAGGATCTCCTGCCTCCTAGCCTGGTACCCTCTCCTGTGCCAAGGAACTTCCCTAGGACATTAGAGCCCCTGCCTGTGCCCCCCACGGCCTTGCACAGAGCTGCCATGGGATCCCTGGAGGATGCCACTGTTCCGTGTGTGTGTCTGCATGGGTGGAGGGGCACACTTGATACTGTGGCTTCTCAAACCCCACCCCTGGGCTCCGGCCCGCCCGGGCCATTACTGCCCGCCTGTAATGGAATCGGCTGCCCTGGTTAAGTGTTCACATTAAATTAATACCTCCTCCGTGGAGACAATCAGTTGGCATTTAATTTGTGTTTCCTTCAGCGAGTGGCAGAGCGTAGCTGGGCGGCAGGCTCTGATGGGCATGTCTGTGGGTGTCTCTTCCCGGGGATGGGGCCTCTGTGGGCATTAGAGCTCCAGAGCCCACAGGCTGGAGGGTGTCAGGGAGGCCATGAGAGGTGGTGCCAGGTGGCGCAGCCAGGGCTGAGGCAGGGGCCTCGTGAGTGGATGGAGCTCGCTGGCCGTCCGTTTTCTGGGTGGAAGAAAGAAGCTCATGATAGCCTGAGTAGCAGGAGGATGTAAGGAGGCGAAGTCACCACCAGCGCCACTGTTTAGCTTCTGGGCCCTAAGGTAGCAGTGGTGTTGGGGGCCTCACTAGACGATCCCCAAATTGCACTCCTGCCCCTACCCCACTCCTCATTCCCTTGTCTGTATTGTTTTCTGCCACAAACGTGAATCCTCCATGGTATTAAAGGCGGGAGGGGGGTGTGGAAGGAGGAAGGTGACTCAGCTGTGGTTTCTAGACTCTGTAAGGGTTCAGCAGAAGCAAGTGGGGGCTGTAGTTCCTCATGGTGGGCCTGACTCTGCAGGGGAGCCCGCAGTGGTCTGTGTGACCGTGGGCTTCTGGGAAGCTACATTTGAAGGAGGGGGCCCCTGTCTGCCTCTGGGATGGCAGCCTCTTTCTCAGCCCAGGTATTCTTGAGAAGAACTGCCAGCCAGGAGCTCCCAGGCTGCACCGCCTGTCCATGCAGGGATGGGACTGTACCTCCATGTGTCTGTGGATGGGCTAACAGAGAGGCTGAGGTTGCACAAAACTGGAGCACCAGCAGGCAGTCGCCTGTGATCAGGGCCACCAGCATGTCCCTGGCTGTCTCCTGGCCATCCCCTGGCAGCCTGCACCCAGCCCTGCTGCACGGGGATGAGCTCCCCGTGGCCAGGGTGGAGCAGAGAGGGCGCCAGCCTTCTACCTGCCAAGGAGGAAGCTGCTCTCTGCCCCCACCTGCCCTCCGCCAGAGGCCAGGCCCACGCTTGGCCCGGAACGAAGTTTTCCACTGGTGGCTCTGGGCCCAGCCTCACCTGAGTGAGGTGGCCTGGGCGTGCCAGCTGCTGCCTTCCCCAGCAAGGTGTGGGCCATTCCTGTGGCTCCCTCCCGGGTCTGCCTAGCTGTGGGAGCCCAGCTGCAGTGCTGTACAATTCACATTGATCATCTGCTGGGTACCAGGGATGGGGCGGGGTGTTTTCACCCACACTGTCCCTTGTCCCCTGCATGTAGTTCTCACAACCACCCTCATCAGGCGGTGGTGTTCTTCCTCACTCACAGAGGGGGCAGCTAAGGCCCAGAGAGGGTAGTTGACTTGCCCAAGGTCGCACAGCTGGGAAGTGGTGGGGCGAGGATTGGAATCCTCTCTTGCTGCCTGGGGGCCTCAGGGCTGTCTCTGGAGCCATAATTATTTTGCTGGGCCTGTACCCACTTTCCTCCTGAGCTGGAGCCTCTTTCTCTCATGGCACAGGAAGTGAAAAACCTGTGAGTCAGCCCCTCTGCCCCTGACTTCAGCTTGGGTTTCCACCCCTTTGTTGGCCAGGCTCCCCAGCCCCTTTCCTGCGGGTCTGTGTGTCATCTTGTGTCATCCTGAGCTGCTGGGGGAGGGGAGGCATCGGCTGCACGTTGGGTGGGGGTGGGGGCTGGTGGTGAAGCTGCCACCCCTCCTCCCAGTGGCCAGCTGAGTCTGCTCAGTGCTCCTGTGGTCCCAGTGGTGGATCCTCAGGAATGTGGAGAGACCACATCTGGCTGGGGCAGCTGCCACCTCCCCCTTCTGGCCACCAGCCTCATGCGAGTGCTTGTTCTGCTAAGATGGTGGCCCAGGTCGGGCTCTCAGCTCTTCATGGAGTCATTTCCCCTCCCTGTGCTCTTTGTCCTTTGTCCTGACATCCCTGCTTCACCCGCCCCCAGGGCTGTGGGAAGTGGGAAAGGGAAGCTTTCCCCTTCTCCCTGCCTGCTTCCTGCCCTGGCGTTCCTCCCCCTGGCCTGGCCTCTCCTGGGAGAGGCTCTGGAGCCACATGGATGGAGCCGGGACAGGGGCTAAGCTGGGAACTGGGCTCTGGGAGGCCCCCAGGCTGGGAGGTGCAGGCTAAGGATGCTCCAGGGGAAAGGGGCTCTGGCTGGGGGAGGGGGTAGGGAGTGAGTGCTGCTTGGATTCATTCATTCATCAACTCCACTCAATAAATATCTGACTCCTAAGCACAGGAATGGTAATTGTAACCGGCCTCCCTGCTCTTTTCCATCTATACCAGGAAACGCTTCCCTTGTTTCCTCCTTGTCCCTCCTCCCTGCCCAAGATGCCCTGAAATGGTGCTAGCCCACAAGGTGACAGACTGGTGGAGCCCGTCACTGTCCCCAGCTCCTTTGGGTAAGAGCTGTGTGGCATGCATTCAGACACCATACCAAGACTCATGGAGGGACAAGATCCAGGGGCCCTGTGATTTGGGGCTCCCCCTGCCTCAATCTGATAAGAGTTAAGGAAGGAAAACAATTGCAGTGGCTGCCAAGGCTTGGGGCAGAGATGCCATTTGAGACAAGCCTGGGAGAAGGGATAATGTTTCAAGAGGGAGGGAAAAGGGAAGCAAGCCACCTAGCCGCTGAGCCTCTGCAGTCCTCATCTGCAGAACGAGACCATCCTTAGGGGAGGACCCAGTGATATTTTCTATGCATAGACATGTATGCATAACAGGGTGAACAGCATGAGAAAGCAAGCAACAAATGACCCTCTTTCACCCAACACTTGAAGAAAGAAGGGTTTGCAAGCTTTATGAGCTGTTGGGTCAGGGTGAACAGGGAGACTCTGGTGATTTAGGCCATCTTGGCCTTGGCTTGAGTTGTCTGTAGGCTGTGGGCCTTCATTTTTCTGCCTGTATAATGGGTACAGGGTAACTTTACAGCCCACTGCGTGTGAGACAGTGGGATCCAGCAGATGTATTCAAAGGCCCTAGCCACCCCTAGAGAGAGTTGAGAATGTATGTCACCCCAGTTTCCTCTAGTGATAGGCCCTTCAATATCCTGGGGTCCTTTGACCAGAAAGAACCTCTCCCCCACCAACAGAACAGCTCCTGGACTGTTCTGAGGAAACTCTGACTTGTGTGCCCCCCAGGTGGTCTCTTTAAGTTCACCCCAGCCTGCCTTAAAGAGCCCAGGAGTTGGATTTGGCCCGGCCTGAGTTTGAACCCAGGCTGTGCCATTTCCTAATAGTGGTGACTTTGAGCAAGTCCTTTGCTCAGCTGTGGGCTGGGGCCGAGAGTAGGGACAGTGCAGGCTGACCTCCAGTAGGCACACCTCCCTCTTGGTGGCAGATGGCAGCTGGCCTGAGCTTTCCTGCTGGCCTCTGTGTATGCTGGTCCCTTGGCCTGGAACCAGCTCCCTGCTGAAACCTCACTCTCCTGGGCAGACCCAGGGCCAGGGAAGGGATTGCACTGGCAAGCTGGTGTTGAAACTTCAGAGCTGGTAGCTCGGTTGGTCAGTTTTGAGCTAAGTTGGGTGCTTCCTTGCTCTGAGCTCAACTCAGCGGATGCAGGCGTCTGGGGCACCATAAGGAACACATTGCCCACCTGCCCATCACCCTAGCAGCCCAAGTGGCTGAAGGGCAGATCCTTTCTGCTCTGTCAACTCTGGAGCCAGCTGAGCCAGGCTGTCCCACTGCCACTGAGAGGAACGTCTGTGTGGGCAGCGGGCTGTCATCTGTCAAGCCAGCTGCTGTCCACATGCGGGTCTGTCCTCGACCTCCTGGGAGCTGGTGAGCCAGCTGCCCACCCAGCCCGGCTTTGGAAATAAAAGACTCATGAAATCTTTTGTGCAAGCTCATCCTCTGGGGTGAGCTTAGGAAACATGATCAAGGTGTAAGGGTGGGTGCACAGCTCTGGGCGGAAGGGGAGCGGTGAAGGTGGAGGGACTGGACTGTGTGGTCCTCCAGAGCTTAGACACTCAAAGTGCCATCTGTGACAGCGTCACCAGGGAGCTGAGTGCCCCACCCTGGGCCTGCTGAGTCAGGGTCTGAATGTTAACAAGCTCCCCTCATTTGCAAAGGTGATTTGTATGCACATTCTAGCTCCAGGCTCCCTGCTTCAAGAGCAGACCAGGTTTGAGTCCCAGCTCCCTGCTTACTAGCTGTGTGACTGTAGACAAGTTACTTCACCTCTCTGAGCTTCAACTTCCTCATCTGCAAAATGGATTTGGGTAAACCGGCCCCCCCAGTCTGAGGTTTAATAATTTACTTGGAAGCCGATTGTGGACATGCACAGGGCAGCGTGCCTGGTGTGCGGGACCCAGACTGTGCCTGCCCCTTCACGGTTACAACTGCTGATGCTGCTGGTGTGTCTGGACAGCCAAAGATGTGGGCTAGTACTCTCACCCTGGTGGATTTAGGGCAAGTCACTTTTCCTCCTTGGGCCTCATTTTCTCATCTGGACAATGGCTCTTTGAGTCTACCCCACCTTTCTCATGAGATGGCTGCTTAAAGAAAAGGTGAGGGATGCTGTGCCTCATTCTGGAGAGTGGGGTATGTGTCCAGAGGGAAGACGTGGCCTTCTTCACCCCTCACTGTTCCCTTCTCTGCTGGGGCAGGCCCAGAAACCAGGTGGCAGCCAGAGCTCTTCTTGTACCCTCTCTGCTCAGTGGCTTTGGAATTGAGTCCCCTTCCCCCTCAGAGTAGCGTGGCCAGGAGAGATGATTCAGCTCAGGACTCGTGTCCTGAGCCTTTACCTCCCTTAAGGGAGGCCCAGATGCTTCATGCTGCTGGGGATGGGCTAGTGGCTGGATTCCTGTCCCCAACACTGGGCCTGTCTTCTGTGGGAGGTGGCCTGGGGCTGGCCTCTTGGCCTTGGGTGACCTTGGACTTGTATATTCTGGGCTTCAGTTTCTCTATCTGTACAATGAGAGGGTCCAGTGAGACGGCCCTGGCGGGATAAGGCCCTTGGATTCTCTCCCTGGCCATCCTTAACTTCCTCCATGTCCTGCAGCCCTGGCAGGACCCCCACCCCTTACCCACTAGGTCTGGACCCTGGAGCCCATGTGGCTCTTGGCCAGCCCCTAACGTCATTCTGGTAGACGGGAGAGCACAGGGAGAGGGAAAGCGTGTGTGTCCTCCAGGAGCCCTGGCCAGGGCCCTCCCGTGTGGGAGAGGGGAGGAATTTTCCTCTATGTGTGCAAACAGTATCCGTTTTCTCTTGTTTCCAAAAGCCAGTGACGTAACCTTCTCTTTGTCCCTCCCTCCCTTCTGGCCTATTTTTAGCTGGCCCTGACAGCATCCTAAAAGGCTTCCAGACTGCCCTGCTTGGAGGCCAGGGAGAGAGGGCAGCCGTGGGATGAGGAAGGAGAGGAGCTGGTCTGTCTGTCTCAGGGAGGAGAGAGAGAAGGAACCTGCCCCCAGCTTCCTCCAGGGGAGTCGCTGCTCTGTGTTGGGGTCCGGGTTAGGGCCTTCAGGCTTTGATGGGTCTGGGATCTGCGGGGGATCTCTGCAAGGGGGATTCTGAGCAATCGGTCTGGGGCCTCCCCACGGGGTCTGAGTCCTGGCTCCACTGTCCCTTACCCTGACCTTGGGCTGGTGACTCTGTGCTTTCCTTTTTTACCTGTAACGTGGGGATAATGATAGTACCCATGCCATGGGGTTGTGATGAAGATTGAATTGCTTCATGTAGAACAGTGCCTGGTGCAAAGTAGGTCTCAGTAAAGGTGTCACTGGTGTTTATTATCATCCACTCCCACCCTTTCCTGCAGCAGAGGCTGGGATGTACTGGAAATCCTCTGTTCCCTCTCTCCTCCTGCTCAGCTTCCACCCACTCGTGTATGAATGAAATGATACACGGAAAAGCCTTGGAACGAGGCACCTAATAAATGCTAAAGAAATAAGAACTGTATTTTGGAGGGGGGTGTTTTAATGTAATAGAACAGACCTGGGTTTGAACTTCAACCCCACCCATGGACTAGCTGTATGTCTTTAGGCAACATATTTAACCTGTGAGCCTCAGTTTCCACGTCTGTAAAATGGGACAATACTCATAACAATTATGTAGGAGATTTCTGGGTTGGTGAAGATAGTCTGCAGGACAAATCTATTGTGAGATTGCAGAGCTTAGCACAATAAAAATATGTTTCTTGTGAGTGCAAAGAAGAGCCTGAGGGTAGAGCTGACTGTGGACTGGGTCGTAAGGGCCAGCTTTCCAACTGCATCTTCCAGCAACAGTGAGAACAGTGGTAATCCCAGGGCACTTTACAGTTTGCATGAAGGCAGGGGGTGCTCCCTCCTGCCTTTGTCTCCCACAGTGCTGGAGCATGGCAATTGTTACCACCTGGTTTTCTGGTTATAGGTCACCACCTCCCCTAGTCTAGGGGTACCCTGGGGTACAGGCAGGGATGGATTCACCGATGTACCTTTTTCTCTCAGCCCAGGGACAGTCTTAGGGTGGGTACCAGTGTTATGACTGAGGGCTGGGCTAGCTGGGAGTCCACTGTCTGACCACCTGTCCTTGGTTTTTGCAGATGGGAGGAGGAGCTGTCCAAGCGTATGAACCTTCAGACCATGGTGGACACGCTGCAGGAGGTAAGAGCCCTCGGAGGTCCTGACCAGGGGAAGCACTTGGAAGAGCCATGTGGTCAAGGGCACAGTCTTCATGGGGCCAAGCCGCAAAATTCCTACATAGCCCCTACTCAAGTAGTGTAACCACCTGCTGCCTCAGTCTCTCCTCTGTGTAGCCAAGGGGTCTCTTCAGCTTCCTCTACTTTGAAGCTCAGAATGGGACCAGTGCAGTGTTGCAGAAAAGCTGGGGTCCAAGTCTTAGAGCTGCTCCTAGCTTGCTGGATGACCTGGGCCTACTGATTCCTTTCTCCAGCCTCTGCCCTCAACCTGAGGCTTAGACTAGTTGTTCTTTAAGCTCCCCAGCCTGCAGGTGCCCTGAGTTGGAGCTGACTGCTTTGGAGAGGGTGGGTGGGATGTCACCAGGTGGCTCCCAGCCCAAGCAGGCTCTTCACTTGGACGTCAAGGATAGTCCCCTTGCTGCTCTAGCTGATGGCTCTACATTCTGGGTTCTGTTCCTCACCTGCCAGCGTTGTACTCTGAGCAGCAAACTTCACCTTCTCAGCCTCTATTTTCCTCTCCGCCAAATGGGATCAAGAATAACAAGTCCACGAGAGGGCCTAAAAAGTTCTTTCAAAATTTTTAAAAATTGCTTTTGGAGGGGCAGTGCCTGTGGCTCAAAGGGCACCAGCCCCATGTGCTGGAGGTGGCAGGTTCAAACCCAGACCCAGCCAAAAACTGCAAAAAAAATTGCTATTGGAAAAGGATAAACGTTTTCCTTTCTTTAATAACAAAAGCATAAAAGAACATTTTAATTTTATTATATATGTTTTTAGAAAACATTATGCATTCATGGTCAGATATTTAGAAAATCAGAAAAGCACAAATTAGAAAGTACCCCAGGGCGACGCCTGTGGCTCAGTGAGTAGGGCACTGGCCCCATATACCGAGAGTGGCAGGTTCAAACCCAGCCCCGGCCAAACTGCAACAAAAAAATAGCCGGGTGTTGTGGCAGATGCCTGTAGTCCCAGCTACTCTGGAGGCTGAGGTAAGAGAATCGCCTAAGCCCAAGAGCTGGAGGTTGCTGGGAGGTGTGACGCTATGGCACTCTATTGAGGGCAATAAAGTGAGACTCTGTCTCAAAAAAAAAAAAAAAAAAAAAAGAAAAAGAAAAAAAAAGGAAAGAAAAAAGTACCCAGTACCACCCTTACCAGTCTTTTCTCTGCAGACACATAACCGCAGTCACACCTTCATTCTCTGGAAGCAAATAGGTTAGGTGGGCATATGTGACATTGTGACTTTTGGAACCAGAGATGGTTAAATATTGGCAATTTCACATAGACCAGCTTAATATTTCAGAACGTTGGGATAGCTTGTTACTCTAATCTCCTCTTCTTCTCTTAATATCTGCCATGGACTGTTCCATGTGATAAATAATCCTTGGAAAGTGTGTTGAGCACTCAGCAGGGCTCGGTGGGAAGCGCAGCTGGGGCGAGGTCCTTGGTACCCCTCCCCTGCCTTGCAGGTGCCCCAGGGTGCCTGACCCATCTAAATCACCCCGTCTCCATCCCCACAGGCGGCACAGGAGGCCGATGCCATCCAGGAGGAGATGAACAAGCAGATCGAGCGCCTAAAGGCCGAGCTGGTGGTGTTTAAGGGGCTCATGAGTGATGTAAGTGCCACCGCCACCGCCTGGGCATCACGAGCCCCACACCCATCATGCAGAATGCTTCATTCACTCCGAGGCTCTGAGCTCGGCTTTTAGTTAGAGTCCTGGCTGGCTGCATTTGAGTTTGACCGTGAGGATGACAGATGCATCAGAGACCAGGCGCCCCCTCCTGCCCCTCCCCACTTCTGCTTCCCTCGTCTGATAGAGATGCATTAATCTGCTGCTTAACCCATCCTGCCCTCCCGGGGGGGCTCCCAATAGTCTGTGTGTGTTTGCTCCGACTCCTTCCCAGCTCACCGCCATGAGGAGGGCAGGCCTCCATGTCTGGACACAGGGGCATGGCGGGTGGGTCAGGGGCTGTGCAGTCTGCTTAGTGCTGGCCTGAGAGGCTCCAGGGCCCAGCAGCCTCCAGTAGCGTGGCTTTGGAAAGTCAGGAGATGCTGGCGTGCATGTCCTTTTGCTAGTCGGGGGACCCCTCTGAGTAACCCTGGGTGAGGGGAGCTGTTGGCTGCTGGGGACACAGGTTTCCTGCCGCCTTCAAGAATCGGGCAGTATGTAGGGAAAGCCCACCAGAAAGGAGAAGGGGCCTGAACGTGGGTGGTGCAGCCTGGCATGGCTGCTGGTGCTGAGGGGCGTGAGGCTGGCAGTGGGTAGAAGGAGGCTCCAGGGGCCCCATGTGGAGGCCACCTGGCTTCCTGTCACTTGGGGTCCCACCCTGTGGTCCTCAGCCACTCCCTACTGCCAGCGTGGGAGGAACCCAGGAGAGAGAGAGTGGCCTTGGTAGGCACGGCTGTTTGGGGACAGGTGGGACTTGAGGTGGGAAGAGAAGAGATATCTTTCAATAGTAGGGGGTTGTCTTTCTTTCCTCTTTGCCCTAATGAGATGAACACTGACCCAGAGGCTGCTGGGAGGAAGCTCTGCAGCCCTTAGGAAGACTAGCACACACGGTCTCACACCATCCACTTGGTGGGCACTGAAGCCCTGACCCCCAGGTCCCCCAGCCCTTCCCCACCCCGAGCAGCGGACACAGCCCTTCACTCCCAGGACGATCCCAAGGCTCCCTCAGACTCGGGGCCTACCCCCTACCCCCTCACCTCTGCCAACACCCGAGGATCTCCTGCCTCTCCACTCAGCCTCTCAGGCTTGCTCCATCCCTCGCTCACGTAACCCCTGCTGTCCTCCCTGCAGCCCATGACAGACCTGGATACAAAGATCCAAGAAAAGGCTATGAAGGTGGACATGGACATCTGCCGCCGAATCGATATCACAGCCAAGCTGTGCGATGTCGCACAGCAGCGGAACTCGGAAGACGTGTCCAAGATCTTCCAGGTGACTAGGGCTGCCCTGCTCATCAGCTGCCCCCTTTGCCTCCCCCAGAGCAGCCCTGGCCTCTGTCCCCGCCTGGCCAACTCCTGTTTCCCTCAACCTCCCACTCACTCCCCTTCCCTGAGAGGTGGCACTGCCTGAGCCTCTGGCCTCCCCAGGAAAGTGTAGGGTCAGGGACTCCTGGACTCGTAGGCCCTCTAAACTCAGCCATCAAGTCTGACCGCTTTGTCCTGTGGCTGTGGCGACAGAGACCTGGGGGAAGCTGTGATGTGCTCAGGAAGGTAGCAGCGGGGCTGGGCGGGAGCTCAGGTCTCCTGGCCACACACTGTGTCCACTGCCCTGCTTCCTGCCTTTTCCTCTGGGTGCCAGGAGTGGGTGGCAGCCCCACAGTTGGGGAACCCTGGCCAGGTTGTGGCAACAACTCGGGGACCTGGTGTGAGACCTGGCAGGTGGTCTTCTTAAAACCCAGAAGAGGAGCTGTTGGCCTCTGACTATTTTTCATTCCCCCCCAAAGAGGCTCTCGTTACCCCCCCGACCTAACGTGCAAGTGTGGGTGCCCCCGAGAGACGGCGATCAGGTTAGCGCAAGTGAGGCTGTCCTCCAGAGAGAGCTCGGGGGGTAGCCCGGCTGAATGAGGCACATGTCATTCTCCAAAGGCTGCTTCTTGAGTTCTGGGTCGTGGTTTGGCTTTGGCTTGAGCCCAGGGCAAGAAGGGTGTGTTGTTGCTTTACGTGTGTGACTTTGGACGTTGCTGGGCCAGATCTGGGCCTCCCCAGGGCCTTCTCTCCACCTCCACGCCTTTTGCTGCCCCTCTGCTGGAAAGCAAGGGAGACCAATGCAGTTTCCGTTTGCTCCTGTCTTGTCTGCTGGGCGTGGAACCTTGGGCAGCCCATCTGTGGCCTTTGCATGTGAGCAGGAGGGCTTCGGTCAGCATGGAGCTGTTTTGGCCCTTGTCAGGGGTTCTCCGTCTCTCTGGCTGGCTCTGAGACATCCCAGGTGACCCTGTGCCCTGGTCTGGCCTGCTCTTCTCCCTAAACCATGGGGTTGCTTCTCTGGTGAAGGGTGAACTGAGCAGCCCAAGAACCAGGCTGCCCAGAGCAGGGAAGGGTCCTGTCCTCACTTGCATGTCCCCCACCTCATGCTTCCTGCTAACACTGCCTGCTTCTTAGAGGATCTGTGCTTCTTTTCTGGCAGGGGCTGGCCCCAACCTCGCTCATCCATCCGTGGGATGCCAGCTCCCTCCTGGTCCACCTCTGTCCTCCCTCCCCACCCAGCCCTCCAGCCACCTTGATTGCTTCCTTTCTGATTTAGGTGGTCCCCAAAAAGAAAGAGCGTAAGGTGGCTTCGGATGATGACATCTCAGAGCAGGACGGGGAGGTGAACCGGTTCTCCGATGACGAGGTCGGCTCCATGAACATCACCGACGAGATGAAACGCATGTTCAACCAGCTGTGAGTATCCCTGCTGTCCAGGTCACTTGGGCTGAGAGTAGCCGGTAACACGATGTTCTGGAAGAATCTGGATTCATTTCCAATATTTATAGTTTGAGAAGTTTCATATTTTTCATATTCTTGGGCCTGTGGCACAGTTGAGGGCTGGACAGTGGCTGCCAAATCTGGAGAGGCCTTATGTTACCTGCCTGTTTTGTTCTTTCTTTTCCTTTCCAAAACTTCCCCCCAAACAGAGGTGGCAACAGGGAGTTGCTTCAGCTGGTGTGTGGGGTATTCTTGCTCCTGAGATGCAGAAGCCAGGCTGTCCCCTCCTGGTCATGTGTAGAAGTATCTGTCGTGAACCCAGAAAGGGTAGAGCTATGGTGGTCTTATCTGTGGGCTGTTCTTTTCTTTTGGAGACCAAGGCTTGCTCTGTCACCTGGGCTAGAGTGCCATGGCCTCAGCCTAACTCATAGCAAACTCAAACTCCTGGGCTCAAGCAATCCTCCTGCTTTAGACTTCCAATAGCTGGGACTATAGATGCCTGCCACCATACCTAGCTAATTTTTTTTTTTTTTTTTTTTAGGAGAGATGGGGTCTCTCTACTCAGACAGGTCTAGAACTCCTGACCTCCTACCTTGGCCTCCCAGAGTGCTAGGATTATAGGCCTGAGCCACCACACCTGGCCCTGTGGTCTGTTCTTGATCAGACCTGAGCCAGACCCACCCTGCTCATGGGAAATGCTCTGGACATTCAGACCTGGGGTGCTTCACAAATGTCACTTTTTCTGATTCCACCCCTCAGCCTGCGAGTAGGGTTACCAGTTGCCTTTTGTAGATGGGGAAACTGAGCTTCTGAGAGAAGTAGCTTAGCCAAGACTACTCAGCCAAGCTGGGATTCAGAGCCAGGCCTGTCTGTCGCCCTAGTGTATCTCACAATGAAATGCTGCTTGGACAGTGGCAGAGTCTGGGCTGGGGTTAGTTAGAGGTGGCCAGAGCCGGCGAGTACCAGCTCTCAAAGCTGCTGGTGTGCGTGTCTACCCACAGTGGGGTCAGTGAGGTCTCATCGGAGGCTTACATTTGCCATCATAGGAAATTAGCAAGTGCCCCCGTCGGGGCTCCCCTTGCTGGCTCCTATAGGGGGCCGCTTTGCCAGTACCTCTGGGTGTGGTTGGCCTGGGGCAGCATGGCACTATGGCCTTGGCTAGTCAGTGCCAAAATCTTGACCCTTAGCTATCTTTAACTGGAATCCACAGGCCCCAGTGTGGGATGTGGGAGGTGGTTCCCTCATCTCCTCCATTGTATCTCTGTCTCTGCCCTGGTCCCTTTGCTAGGCGAGGCATGACAGAGCTGAGAAAGGGGGAATAGGAGTTAGAACCCGCAGGGCTGGAGTCTCTTTGATACTTCCCTGAATCCTCCATCCCCTGGGAACAGAACTGAGATGTTCTGGGCTATATTTTGGGGGTTTGCTATTTGCTGGTGGCGAGGAGACCTTTAGACTTTTTGTTTTTGAGACAGAGTCTCACTTTGTCACCCTTGGTAGAGTGTCATGGCGTCATAGCTCACAGCAACCTCAAACACTTGGGCTCAAGTGATTCTCTTGCTTCAACCTCCCAAGTAGCTGGGACTATAGGCACCTGCCACAGCACCCAGCTATTTTTAGAGATGGCATCTTGCTCTGGCTCAGGCTGGTCTTGAACCTGTGAGTTCAGGCAATCCACCCGCCTTGGCCTCCCGGAGTGCTAGGATTATAGGCATCAGCCACGGCGCCCAGCCCCTTTAGACTCTTGACTCATCTTTTGACAGTCCCCCCCTCAATGTCATATTCTCATCTTTTGCTCATAAGAGGAGCTTTTGAAAAGAAGCATTGATTGAGTTTAGGTTTTCTGAACATTGCCATAGGCATTTCTGAGCCCAAGAGAGGATCATGAGCACCAGAAACCGCAGGCTGGGTTCATCTGGTTGAGTTAAAGACTTTATCTGAAGAAATGGCTGTCCTTGTTTTTATAAAGTCCCCAGGGGATCATTAAGCTGACTGGGAATGGGGTGGGACGGGGAGCTCCACCGGCATAGGCTCCTGTGTGTAGAAAGAGCTTTCAGACCAAAGTCAGGCTTGAACGTGTGGCGGAAACAGGCGGCTGAGTAGTGACGGATCTGAACTGGGCTCAGTACTGAATTAGATTTATCTGGTTGTAAAGTTGCCTACATTTAAAAAAAAAAAAATCCTCTGATCACTTTGATCCCCCCACTTCAGCCTGCAATTCCAGGCAAGGCCACTGCTGACCCCACCCTGGGCGGGGCGCTGGCCCTTTTTTCCCCTGATGTCTCCACCTGCTGCCCCAGGCCAGTTCCAATGAAGTCTTTGCATAACGGCACCCGTGTATGGGCTGTGTTTTGTTTTGATCCAAATCTGCTGCTTGGGCTTTAGACCAAGGAGAAGAGGAATTTGCTAGTTTCCCTGCAACACAAGGCCAGCTACTCTCCTCCTCAGCCCCGCCTTATAGATTTGTTAAGAGCTCTCTTCCGAGTCCTCTGGCTTCCTGTCCCTCGGCTGGGGTTTCCTTCAGATCCCGGGCTGGGAAGGAAGTGTGGTCAGCAGCAGAGCAGGCAGTGCAGTGACTGCACTTCAGTGTCCGGCCCCTCTCTGCTCCCTGGACTCTCCGAGCCACCTGCAGGCTGTCTCGGGTACTGCATCAAGTGGGGCACTCCCTGCTTGTGTTTCTTAGGGGCCCTGCCAGGTGATCCTCAGCCCAGTCTACTGTCCAGAGGTTGGGAGCAGTGCCCTGGGAGATTCAGGAAGGGGTGTAGGCCTGGGCTGGAGCCTGCGGACAGGATCCACAGCCTTCTGTGTCTCTGGTTCACTGGGCCAAGAAATGTAACTCCTACAGACTCAGCCTTCCCATTTGATTAATGGGGATGGCGTGATCTGTTGCTCTCCTGCAATTTGGATATCCAGTGTATCTTGGGAAACCTCTTGGTCCGAGGCAAACCTTGATGATAGGTAGGTCCCTCTACCTCCAGTTTTAGACAAAGGGGAGGCCCCGAAGTCATGCAGGCTTTGGATTCAAATCCAATTAACACTATGCATCCATCTGGAAGGCTACCTGATCCCTCTGAGCCTCAGTTTCTTCACCTGTAAAATCCTCACTATGTAGGATTGTTTTGGAGATGGAATTTGTTGCATTTTAATAAATGCATGTGCCCAGCACATAAGGGGTGCTTAGCGAGATCTTGAGGATGAGGAAAAGCTGTAGGAAACAGACCTGGCCCCAGTTTCTGCTACAGTGCTGGCTCCGTGGCTTTGGACATGTGAATTTTCCTTTCTGAGCTGTACTTTCTTCATCTGTAAAATGGGAATAATAATACCAACCTTTTCTGAATTGCAGGAAAGATGATATACATTGTCTCACTGAAAGTAGGGGCTCAAGAAATAGCTGTTAAATGAATGAGGAAACTCACAAGGTTGGACCTAGGAGCAAAGTCTCTTTCGTCCCTGTTAATGAAAGCCTGGCTTCTTCAGAAACACACGTTTTAAATTGCATAAATAATACCTAACTGCATTATGCATTTTAGGAGTTTAACTCTTTTTGGATAAGGTGAATGTCTACTTGGGCCACCACCCCTGTTTTTCTGAGGGTGGCCTTGTAGGTGGATACCGTCTGGGCAGCTGCCCCTTGAGCCTGGCTTTCATTCAGTCATGCCCTCTGGTGTCCCCCCTACCCCCAAGGAGGGAGACCTTTGACTTTGATGACGACTGTGACAGCCTGACGTGGGAAGAGAATGAAGACACGCTGCTGCTCTGGGAGGATTTCACCAACTGCAATCCAACTATTGACCTGCAGGGCGAGGTGAACGCCGGGGCTGGTGGGGGGGGGGGGGGACCTCCTTTCAGTGATCCCTTGTCCCTGTCCTTTCCCTACAGCCCCCACCACCCAGCTAAATTGTCCTCTTTCTTCTGTTTCCCCAGCAAGAGGAGAACTTGGGCAACTTGATCCATGAGACTGAATCTTTCTTCAAGACGAGAGACAAGGAGTACCAGGAAACGATAGGTCAGATCGAGGTGAGTGCTTGGGCCGTGAGCCTGTGAGCAAGGCTCTCCTGCGGTCCACACAGTTGAGGATCCTGGTGACCAAATGCTGCAGGGACAGAGCACCGGATCAGAAGTCAGGAGGCCTACCTGTTCTCCACCTGGCTTTGGGCCAGTCAGTCACATCCTTCTTAGGGCCTCGATTTGCCAATCTGTAAAATGGGGGTGGTGGTGATCCTCCCGTCCCACAGAGTTATTTTTTTTTAAAGTACTCAGCTGAGATGATGGTGATCCCAGAGCTGACATTTTCATGACATCGAGGGATGCCAGGACCTGAGTACACCGTTCCAGGGTCCCTACCTCCATCTTATGTCCCAGGGACTATGGGCCCATTTACAGAGGGGGAGAGGAGGTTCCAAGAGACCACATAACTTGCCCGAGGCCTCTCAGCCAAGAAGCGGCATTTAAATCCAACTCTCTGGCTCCAGAGGCTGTGCTGTTGCCCACTTTTATAGAGAGGATTCCTGCTGTTACACGCAGGAGAAAGGGGAGCCCAGTACCTTTGCCAGAGGAAGTATCATTTGATAGAAGAGAGGGTCACAGGCACAAAAGGGCCCTGAGGATCTTTCTAATCAAGTCAGTATAAAGGAGCTCGGGGATGCTGAGCGTGATGGAGCTATCAGAACTGTGGTGCTGGTGGGGTCTGCTCAGGGCAGGCTGCCGCCGCTTAGGGCTTGCTAAGCAGCTATTCCTCTCTGGCCAGAAGCAGTTCTGGAGGGTATGGACCAGTGGGCAGAGAGCGGTGGGTGACCCCGAGGGTGCAGTGTCCAGGGGCTGGCCTTTTTGGTGGTGCTGCCACTGAGGCATCCAGGAGGGAGGCTGGGGAGGGTTCTGCCACGAGGATGACTTGCCCTTCTCCTTGCTGCCCGTTGTTCCTCCCAGCTGGAGCTGGCCACAGCCAAGAGTGACATGAACCGTCATCTACACGAATACATGGAGATGTGCAGCATGAAGCGCGGCCTGGACGTGCAGATGGAGACGTGCCGCCGGCTCATCAAAGGCTCCGCAGACAGGTACCTGCTGGCCCCCTCTGCAGGGCTTTCTGGGGCCACAACTTGCAGCCTGGCCATGTTTTACCTTCCCAACCCATCTGTCCATCTGTCCATCTGTTGACTATGAGTGCACCTCCTTTGTGCTGGATAACTTACCTGTTCAGTCTCATGTAACGCTGCCCCCCCCCCCCCGCCCTCCCGATTCAGCAGATACATGTAGGAGGCTGCTCTGTACGAGATCACAGGACCCAGTGATGAACCAGACAGGAGGGCTCCTGCCCTTAGGGAGCTTACACCCCATTTTCTGTTCAACCTAGGGGTAGAGGAGGTGGGTAGGGCACGATTCCCCTTTGTTTCTGATTAGGCTCCCACGCCGGGCCTGTACCTAGGAGAACAGCATACGTCAGGCACAAGACATGAACAGACAAGCCCCCTGCCTGCAGGGGACACGCAGCCTTACTGGGGGACAGATGTACCAGTAACAAAGTGAGAGAATCCAGAGAATGCTTGGCGTGAAGCACAGACACACACGTTGATTCTAATTGCTTTTCTAGCTTGGGCTCTTGAGCTGCACAGGAGGGAAGGCAGCTTCGTGGTAGCAGTGCGTGGGGACCTTCGCCTAGCCCGTCATTCCTTTAACTCACCAAACCCCCAGAACCTGCTGTTGTCACCTCCTCTGTTCAGGTGGAGGAATGGCTTAGGCAGGTTCAACAGCCTGCCCAAGGTCTCTCACCCTGGCTCACGTGAGATAGAGCCAGGATTCCATCCTGGTGCTGTTAAACACCCACCCACATGGGGAGCACTGAGTCATCTGGGGTCTTCTGAGCACCTGCGCTGTGTCCAGACCTGTGTTAGATGATTAGAGGGTCCGAACCAAGCTGGGTTCCTGGTCCCTGTTCTCCAGGGGCTTTGTGTCCAGACAAACCAGCACACGTAGGCCAATTAGAGGCTAAGATGAGGGGTCCCACGAGGTCTGGAGAGCCACATTCAACTTGTGAGCCCAGCAGGGGTGTCTAACCTTTTATCTTTTCTGCCACACATCGGAAGCAGAGTTAGTTGTCCTGAGCCAACCGTTAAATAAGCAAACACTAACTAAAGATGATGAGCACAAAGAAAGGTCTATGCATACTCTTTGCCATATCTCAACACCACAGATAAAACAGGCCTCAAAAAATCTGCATGTGGCCCTCAGGCCACAGGTTGGACACCCCTGGATTCGAAGGGAAGCTGGGGGTGGGCAGTGTCTTGGGGCGAGGCCCCCTTTCAGGTGGCTCAGCCTTCCCACTCCATGACCCTTTGGGGGCCCCAGCCTATTTTCTGAATGTTTCCCATCCTTCTGTGCCTTCTAGGAACTCACCATCCCCCAGCTCCGTGGCAAGCAGTGACTCAGGAAGTACAGACGAGATCCAGGATGAGTTCGAGCGTGAGGCAGATGTGGAGCCCATGGTCAGCTGATGATGGAGGCCCTGCATGCCTGCTGGTCTTGGTGATGGGGCTCCTGCCTTCTCTCCCCACGAGGCCAGGAAGGCTCCTCGGAGTGGGCTCAAGTCCTCACCACACAGACTTCCTATGCCCTCCTTCTCTGGAGGTCCCAAGGAACTGCTGCTTCCTTCCTTCCACCCACCACCACCTGACCCTTCTCCATCCACCCACCCACCCAAGGAATGGTGCTGTCAATTTCTATTCTCCACATCACAAATGCAGACTTCGGTCCGGACGATGCAGTGTTAACTGTGCCTTCTCCCTTCAGCTGAGCCACTTTGAGCTCCAAAGAATTATTCCTAGCAGGTGTTTTTATACAAAAGTCTAAGGTGAGGGCCGGCCGGGCTAGGTATAATGCGGTTTTCTGCCCTCCCACCTGCTCCTCTGATTGGCCATAAGCTGTGACCTCTCTTCCTCTGTGGCCAGCGTGGACTAACCCAGGGCTTGAAGTGGTCTGTCTCCCCTCCCCTTGGGATGGGGGCCGTTTGCCTCTGTGACCTTTCCAGGCCTGGGTGGGGATGTCCCCAATTTTCTCATTCCCTGAAAGAGAGAAAGATGGAAGGGAGGGAAGACACATTTTTCTTTTCTGTTTAGATCGAGTGGCAAAGTGGGGGACAAGGCACAGTGAGGGAGAAGCTCGAGCCTCACTGTGTTTAAACTACTATGCAAAAAACAAAACAAACAACAAAAAAGCAGCTTGCCTTATATCATTGTGGAAGGCAGGCCCTCTCCCAACTGTGGTTCCCCTCCAGAGCTAGGAGGGAGGCCCAGGTTAAGGTGGTCTTTCTCGCAGCCTCTGAGGGTGGGCACTGACCGGGAGCAGGTGTGGCCATCTGATTGCTTGTCCTCTGTGGGGTCCAGGTGGGGATGGGGGCCTTTTATTGCTTTGATGACTCCGTGTTTTTTCCTCTAGCCAACGGTACAAGAATTCTAGATCTGCAATTTCTCTGTGAGAAAGTCTGAAGGTTCCAGGCCTGGTCTTCACTCCTTTCCCTTGGTCCTGGGTCAGGGCCAGCCTCCCATAAGCCTGGTTGTTCACTGTCTCCTTGTTCTGCTACAGGCAAGAACGAGGCATTGGAAAGGGGAGGAGAAGGAGGCAAGAGGGCAGAGCAGACATTGGATAGGGGACCATCCTTGCCCTGCTCATGCAGTTTTGGGGAGCTAATCTGAGCCAGTATCTCCTCCAAGGCTTGAGTGGGGCCAAGTTGAAGGGCACTGTGTTGAGACCACCCACCAGATCTCAGCTTGGAGCCAGCCAAGCAGGCTTTGCTTTATTATTATTATTTTTTAAATGTTTTATATCTACTGCAGTGGCTCCAACGCTGATTTTCGGGTTTTGTTGGCCCAGGAGCTCCCTCTGGTGGTCACAGAAGCAAAATGTACCCAGGACAAGAACTCAAAACTCAAACCAGGGCCTCTTGCCCAACTAGAGGAAGGGGCTCTGGGTTTGAGTGGGATCCTGGTCTCCCCAGGGTACCACAGACATTTAAGGGCCTTCTCTCTCTTCTGTTTCCCCCACATATTTTTCAGTCTTAAAAATACCGTACATAGTATTCATATATGTGTATAGAGAGAGTGAGAATGTGTTAGTGACTGTATGATGTAATCTATCAGAATTTGGTGGCCTTCATCATGAGTTTTTCCGTTTGTTTTGTTGGGGGAACATCCTGTTGGTCCTTTCATGGTCAGCATCTCGTGTTAGCCAGACAGGCCCCTTGGGCAGGTACTTGGAAGGACAATGGTTTCGGCAGAGAGAGAGCTCCTTTCTCTCCTCCTCACTGACCCTTGTTCTAATGGTTACAGGGTTCAAACATACCTATTATTATTATTGTTTTTGTTGTTTTGTTTTTATTTGAACCAAAGGTTATCAGAGCCAGTTGGGCTTGGACCTCAGCTGCTGAAAAGATTTTCCGTTTCCACAAGGGCAGAAGAATGTCTGCCCCTGTGGGTTTCCTCTGCCCAGGGCTGAGGGAGGCATCGAACTGTGTGTAGTTTGGGAGTCGGGCTGGTGGAGTGGAAGCCGGCCCTGATTGTTCCTCAAGGTGGTGGGAGGGTGACAGACGTATCTTTAGAGTTAAGACAGGGAGGCAGCAGTGCTAGAGTGTTTGGGGGTAACTAAGGTTACCGTGGTGATTGGTGTTTGGTGGTATTTTTGTTTCCCCCGTATACGTACATAGGTCATTTGTCTTTGGGAACTGGGGTGCTCTGAATTTGCCTAGGGAGTTTGAAAGTCGCAGGAGCCAGAGAGAGACATGGGCCTAAGAGTCCCTAACTGCTGGCTTTCAGTATCTGTCCTTCCTGTGGGAGCAAGGACTTAGGGCAGGTGTTTGGGTTAGGAGGGCACACAGGGTAGGACCTGCCTGCCCCCCAGGCTGTCCTGGGTCTGGTCTGGCTGCTGCTTCCCCACCATGTGCTTTTTCCAGTCAGTTGCCAGTGGGCCCTGCTTGTCCCTTTGCCATGAGCCCACAGCTTGCCAAGAAAGACCCCAGCGCTCACTGGGGCAGCACCAGGCCTAGCTGGGACAAATAGGTCCGTCCTTTGTAAAGCTGTAAATACTTGACTTTGATTTTCTATATCTAAGCCCAGTGTCATATTGACATTGGTATTTTAGAATTGTCCTCAGATGGGCTCTCCAGTGCTGTCCTCTCTCTCTCTTCTATTTTGGGGGATTTTATATAGAGGATTGGGGAGGGGCAGGAAGGGTAGCATCCTACTGGCTCCCTGGTTGGTTGTGAAATACACACATACACTCACTCCTCTGGGACTCTGAACAGGGAAAAATGCTATTGGCAAGCAAACGTATTGGTTTTCCTGTGGCAGTCTATCTTGAGGTCTCTGAAGCACCAGACCATCATGAACTTAGCTCTGTGGTAGGGCTCAGATGACCTGGGGAGAATCAAACCACTCTCGCTTGGGTTGGGAAGAGAGGGCAGGGTAGGGGATCATATAAGGTGTAACTTAAGCTAAATATAATCTATTTATAAAGCAAGAGACTCATCTATTTTTATGAAAGAAAAAGATTTTTTAAATCTAGGGTAGGCAGTTGTGGTAGCCCAGCATTTTTCTGTGGACCAGGCATGGTGCATGTTGCCACAGGATTGAATATAATCCACACCCTCCCCTCTTTTCTCCCGTCCTCACTTCTGATCATCCACACCTGTGAGCAGCTTCAGCCGCAAGTAGGTCCCACTTCACTCCATTGCCCTCTCCCCTAATCCCTGAGCTCCTTGGAAGTCTTGGAGAGGCACTTATGGGGACAGGCAAGCTGTGGGGAATTCAGAATTGAGGTGGCTGGGGGGAGGGAGCGGGGGTTATTAGATAGGGGACAGCTCTATGGTAGAGTACTTCATTAGTCTAAGTCTGATCTGCCAAGATCCATTTTCAACTTGGCTGTGTTGGCAAAGGGTTGGGAACCAGCCAAGTGGGTGGGAATGGGGCTGTCAGTTCAGGGGGTACATGACTTTCTCAGGGCCTGGGCCCCGTTGTCAGGCAGCCAGAGCAGGAGTGGGAATGACATAGGATGTCCCTGGCCTGGCTGGGCCTACTCCAGGCAGAGGACAAGCTACAGTCCCTGCTGTCCTCCTCTGGGGCCCTGGGTAAAGGACTGGGGTGCTGGGGGTTTCCCAGACCTGTGTCCTCCCCTTGGAGATACTGAACTTTACTGTAGAAGGGCACTCTCCAAGAGTGGGGGGTCTGGAGGTGGTGGGTACAAGTAAAGCCAGATTCTTCCTTTAAGGGACTTTCTCATGAGTGGAAGATTCCTGGGCCCAGGGTGTCAGTCTTGGGCAAATTCCTCACTACCCCACCTCCCTACTCAACCCTTAAAGAAATGAGACAAAGCCCTCCCCTGCAGGGCCCCTCTGTGGACATTTTAGCATTTTAGCATCTACTTGATTTTTAGCCCCATCCTGGGAGACTTCCTATCTCATAGGTCCATCCTACCCTACTTTTGCTGTTTGTCTGCCAGCTGGGTCTAGCATCACTGGGCAGGGGCGTTTATACTCACTGAAAGACTACTGATCCTACCGGAAACAAACCTGTTTACTGTACTGTTGTAAATATCATGCCCTTTATATCCTGTATATTGGCTTCTTTTAAATAAAGTGAAATGTCTTAAAAGTTGATGGTGCTTTTTTTTTAAAAAAACAAACAAACTTGAGGATGAATCAATCTGGAGTTGGGGGAAAGGTAAGAAAATTGAGAGTTGTGTAAATACTACAATAAACTCTTTGGCAAATTAACGATAACGTAAGGAAATCTCACATCACCTGTTACCTTTGCATTTCACAAAATCGTGGAAGAAGAAAAAGCAGGAATTATCATACACATTTTATCAAAGGGGAAGAGAGAGAGATCACAGGCTGAGTCACTGGCATAGCCCGATTTGGAATTGAGGTCCTTAAAACCATAGTAAAGCCCTCATTTCCCAAGCCTCTCCACAGTGTCCAGGAGAGACCCCCTGGCAGGGCTCTGGGGTGATGCTGTCAATGTTTTAGTTTTTGTTGTTGTTGTTATTAATGGCCACGTTCAGGCAACATTGCCCCAATACCCCAACATGACCAGAGCCCACCAGACTAGGGTCTTGATGGATGAACACAAACAGCCCCACTAGTAATTCCAGTTAGCTTTTTTGCCATTTCTAAGACTTGCATTTACAGAGGAGCTTCCCTTTCCTACTGTCCGTTTAAACAAAGTATCTTTTCTTTTGGAGACAGTCCCATTCAGTCGCCCTGGGGTTGAGTGCAGGGGAATCATAACTCACAGCAACTTCAAACTCTTAGGCTCAAGAGACCCTCTTATCTCACCCTCCCAAGTAGCTGGGACTACAGGCACCTGCCACAACACCTGCCAGTTTTTCTATTTTTAGTAGTGAGAGACTCTCACTCTTGCTCAGGCTAGTCTGGAACTCCTGAGCTCAAGCAATCCACCCGCTTTAGCCTCCCAAAGTGCTAGGATTGCAGGCGTGAGCAGCGGTGCCCGATCTTAAAGTATCTTCAATGGTGTAATCTAGAAAAGGAGTGGCCTCAAGTGATGGCTTTTTGAGGCTAGTTATTATTTCTTCCATTTTGCAGATGAGGAAAGTGAGGCCTGCAGAAGTTATGTAATCTGCCCAGTGTCCTATGGAGGAACTGGAATGGGCATCAGAATAGATTCCTAAGCAGGTGCCAGATCTGTGCTACTAAAAGAAATACAGACAAATTAAAATGGAGGGTGAGAACAATTGTAATAGCATTTTGGGATTAAACTGGGTCCCCGACACCTCATCCGAGAAGACTTCAGAATCCAAGTTTTAAATAACGTTCGAGTGTTCACCAAACAACCTGTCGCAGAGAAAACTGAAATTTTCACATGAAGGGAAAAAAATGCTCAGAACAAGTGGTTTTTCGGCCAAAGGCTTTGAAAGAAAAGCTGAGCATTGACTGACCCGGGTTTTATCTTGTATCGATGGTAATCAGCAGAGAAACAGGCCCCGGAAGCAGGCGCGAGATGGCTGGCCTCATGCCAGGCCGGAAAGTGGAGGAGGCTGGGCCCTAGCCAGGAAGCTGGAAGGAAGGCTTATCCCAGGGGCTGTGGGCCTTGGGTAGAGGCGGGGTGACAGAGCGCTGGCCGCGGTGTGGCCCTTCTGGGTCGCAAAGCCTGGCTGATAAAGGACGGGTTTCCAGCCTCCCACTGGTCCTTGGCAGCTGGAGAGAAAGAAACCAACTCCGGTTGCACCTGGCGCTTCGAGGTTGGGACTTAGCAGGTCCTTCCGCCTGGCCTCCGCACGTGTTCCGTCTCGACTCTTTCATTGGCTCTTTCGGCTCCTGTCTCCCAGTCCCCGCTGATTGGCCTAGGAGCTTTCATATGTCACTCTGATTGGCCGATGAGGCTCACGCCCTCGCCCCCACTGGGTCATACTATAAAGAGAAGAGGGGGAAACGCATATATTTTTAGGACTTCACTTTCAAGTTCCTTCGTCCTTTCTTACATGATATCCCCATATTGCCAATAAAATAGAATTTTATTAGTGAAAGTTAAATGTAGAGTGACTCTGGCTGACCTTCAGCTCGAAGGACAGCCAGGGTAATGCAGTCCCCCCCACTCATCGAGATGGTGCGCTCCGGGCGGGGCGGTGCTGTCTTGCTGCTCCTGAGAGGACGCTCTACCCCACGTCCCGGCTGCAAGCCCGAGATGCTGCTACCTTCGCCCGCGCTCCGCTGGGCCCTGCTGGCCGGCCCTTGGAGGGGAGCCAGGTGAGTGAGAACCCGGTCTAGGGCGGCCTGAGCTTACACCTGCTGGCCCGGGAGCCAGGGGGTTCTGGGCGCCCCCCTGCGCACCACACTCCCTGCTGGAGCCGCAGGCTGCCCAGGTTCCCCGCTCCTCCGGGGGTCGCTTCCTCTAGTGCCCCGGTGCCCTCCACCCAGACCCAGGCCTTTCTCCCACTGAGATCCCTCAGCACCCTGCACCCGTGCCCCGTCTCCGTCAAGAATCTCCTTCCTTTAGCGAGGGGACCCACCTCTTCCCAAATCTTGCGACCTGGTGGAGTGCTTCGGTCACTGCTGGGTCCCACGCTCGGAAAGCGCCTTCATGTTCACTCTTTTCCCTGCTAATACTGGATGTTTGAAATGTGTTCGCTTCCCTGAAGGGAACCTCTATTTTTAGCCCCACACGCCTTGCCTTCCAGCGCCTTCCAAACCTCGTCTGACATCCAGAACCCCTGCCTGAACTCCCTCCCCTGGACTTCCTCTTTTCCTACCCGATTTCGGCCTCTTTTCTTTTCCATCCCCCTCCCAATTTAAAGTTAAATGTTGGCCAGAAAAGAGGGAACTCCTTTCTTTCTTCTGGTAGGTGGGATAATAATGTTTATGGAGGGCTTATAATATGCCAAATGCTGGGCTAGTCTCTTGGCACGTGTCTTACCGTGAGGATTAAATGAGTTAATATGTGGAAAAGACATAGAACAGTGCCTGGCACATAGGTGCCCAGTTATTATTATGGTCGTGGTCACCATTATCACTTTTATTTAAAATTCTCACTCCTGTGAGGTAGATATTATTCCAGATAGTGAAGAAACCAAGGAGAAGTTCGCAGGCGGAGCTTCCCTTCACACTCAAATTTGCAAATCCTGACGTTGTGAGGGTGGGTTCCTGGACCCTTGCCCAGAGACAAATGTTTTCAGAGCCCCTCCAGCTCAGGGCTTGGTGGGGCAGCTAGATGGGACCAAGACCCTGCTCTGTAGTAGAGGGGCTCATAGTGTGGTGTGGCCGCCATCCCATGGATCTGTGTTTATACTGGCCTCCCTTTCTGAGCGGGGAAACTCTCCCCACCACTTTTGAGTTTTGTTTGCTTGACCCTTGTAGGGCTGTTAACAGGTATGTCTCCCCTGCTGAGCTGTGCTCTTTCTGAGTTAATCTGTGTCTCTCTCCACCCCTCACCCCCACCCTAGGGGTGCCCTGCCCACAGGTTAATTTCAACACTGCTGTTTGTCCTCTGGGTGGGAGAGGGTAGGAAAGGGCACTGGAAGAGGACATGTGACAAAAGGGTCCTTTTTGGCCAGGTGTGGTGGCCCAGGCCTGTAATCCTAGCTCTCTGGGAGGCCAGGGCAGGTGGTATGCTTGAGCTAGGAGTTAAGAGACCAGCCTGAACAAGAGTAAGATCTCATCTCTATTTAAGAAAAGAAAAAGAAAAACTAGCCAGGCATGGTGGCAGATGCCTGTAGTCCCAGCTACTCAGGAGGCCGAGGCAAGAGGATTACTTGAGCCCTGGAGTTTGAGGTTGCTGTGAGCTTTGAGAACATAACACTCTAGAGTGAATTGTCAAAAAAAAAAAAAAAAAAAAGAAAGGTTCCTCTTGGCTGCGATTTGGGGCCACTTGGCCACACCCTCAGTGTGATATCATTTGCAGGCATCTCCCTGCACTCTGAGAACACCCTTCTCAGACCCAGGGAAGTGGGGCCACCTTGTAGAGTCACATCTTTACCAGGTTCCTACCTGAGCTGGTGCTCTGCTAAATACACTGGAAGTAAGAGGTACCCAGGGAATTTACATGTGGGTGGGCCCTTTGAGGAGTTTTCAGTTTAATAGAGGAAGAGAAAAGCTTAGACATAAGAAATTCTAATGTCTGACAGAGCGCAATCCTTATTCTAAAAGAAAAGCCCATAGTAAAATAATTATCAAGCAATCAATACCATGGAGCCAACGCTGTGCTGGTAAGTGCTATATTATCCCTGTTTTACAGATGGGGAACTTTCTTCCAGTTAAGGCAGATGTAGGATTAAAATTACAATTGGTCTAACCGCCGATTCTTGCTCTTAATTATGAGGCCTCCTGAGTTAAGACAGGAGGGAGAGAGTGTGTTTTGTAACCTGTTCCCCAGGCTCAGGTTACCTCTTCTGATAGAGCCCTGGACAGGATTTGTCAACCTTAGCACTGTTAACACTCGGGGTCAGGGTTTTTTTGTTGTGGGGTCTGTCATATGCATTGTACAGTTGTTAAGCAGCATCCCTGGTCTTTTTTTTTTTTTTTTTTTTTTTTTTAAGATTTTTCCGATAGCTGGGTTTGAACCGGCCACCTCCGGCATATGGGGCCAGCGCCCTAGCCCTTTGAGCCACAGGCACCACCCCCATCATCCCTGGTCTTTGTCCACCAGATGCCTGTAGCACCAGTTGTCATGACAATTAAAAAATATCTCCAGATATTGCCAGAAATGCCTCCCCTCCCCTCAATCTCCAAGTTTAGAGTCATTGCTGTAGGTCCAGGAGAATAGCTTTGGTATTTGATCACTTTTTGTTTATTAACAAATATTTAGGACACACCTGCAATATGCCAGGTCTGCATTTATCGAGGAATAGTTTTAGTGCATTTTTAGCAATATCTCTGTGTTCTATATGTAAAACTCTAGTGCCAAGAAAAACTGCTTTTTTTGAAGAAATGGGTATGAGTATGTTCCTTAGCGTTTCCTTTTTTTGCATTGAGTGACAGGAATCTCGACCTATTTTTTAAAATACCCTTGGTCATGTGTTTTATTTTAGTATTTATTTATTTATTTATTTATTTTTGAGACAGAGTCTCATTATGTCACCCTTGGTAGAGAGCTCACAGCAACCTCCAACTCCTGGGCTTAAGCAATTCTCTAGCCTCAGTCTCCCGAGTAGCTGGGACTACAGGTGCCCACCACAACGCCCAGCTATTTTTTTTCCGCTGTTGTTGCAGTTGTCATTGTGGTTTAGCCGGCCTGGGCTGGTTTCGAACCCGCCAGCCTCCGTGTATGTGGCCGACGCTGTAACCACTTGCTATGGGTGCCGAGCCCGTGTGTTTTATTTTTAATAAATACATGTTCATTGTCAAAGGTACAGATAAAGCAAAAAAGAATACACAAGCCACCTGTAATTTCACCAAACGGAGGTAACCATGGTCAGCATTTCAGTTAATATCCTTTTAATTTTCCTTTAATATACAGCATATGCTTTTAAGAAAGCATAAACACAGGCTTCTTTGCAAATACTTTTCTGTAGCTTGTTTTTTCCCCTCATAGACTTGTCTGCCTTACTGTGTGTCCCCGGGACCTAGAGCTGTGTCTGACAGTGAACTTCCTTGTCAACAGATGTTCCTAACTGGTTGCTGATTCAAGACAATCACAAGTGTGGACGTAATAGATGGGCCCAGGGATGGTGGCTGCTGGCAATAGCTACCATTTGTGGTCTATTTTACTCAGCTCCTCAGTAAACGATGATGTAGGTGTTTCCCCGTTTCACAGATTAAACAGCTGAGGCCCCTGGAAATTAAGGAAAACTGGTCCAAGACCTTGAGCTAGTGAAGACCAGGCTTCCTGATTGCTTGGTTCCTTTCTCCTTCCATCTCCTTCCTTCCCTTTTCTCTACTAACATTATTGTGTCTCCTCACTTACACCTCTCCGCCAATTCTCTTTGGAAACAGACAGAATACAGATTAATATATGAATTTAATAAGTAAGCTAGTGCAGGCACATAAACAGACAGAATATAGATTAATAAATGAATTTAATAAGTAAGCTAGTCCAGGCTTACAACAAATGTTAATTTCTGTTTCTTACTTGCCCTTGTGCTAAACCCAGCGAAGACTCCTACTCAGCCCACCTGACATCAGGGGGGTTGTGGGTTGGAATTGGCCACTGCCCTGTGCCCTGCAGTTATGCTGGGTGATTTTGGGTTCTTTGTTTAAACTTGCCTGTTTGATTTTTTTTTTTTTCTCTTCTCTTCTTTTCTCCCTTCCTTCCTTCCTTCCTTCCTTCCTTCCTTCCTTCCTTCCTTCCTTCCTTCCTTCCTTCCTTCGACAGTGCCTTGCTTTATTGCCTAGGCTGGAGTGCAGTGACATAGTCATAGTTACTGCAACCTCAAACTCCTGGGCTCGAGCTATCCTCCTGACTCAGTCTTCCAAGTAGCTGGGACTATAGGCAAGTACCTCTGTGTCTAGCTAATTTTTTCTAATTTTTTTTGCAGTTTTTGGCCGGGTCTGGGTTTGAACTCGCCACCTCTGGCATATGGGGCCAGTGCCCTACTCCTTTGAGCCACAGGCGCTGCCCTAATATTTTTCTAATTTTTATAAAGATGAGATTTTTGCTATGTTTATCAGGCTGTTCTTGAACTCCTGACCTCAAGTGATCTTCTTGCCTTAGCCTCCCAAAGTGCTGGGATTACACACATGAACCACTGTACCCAACCTATTTAATTTTCAAAATATCAAAACCACCCAGTGCTTTTTCCAGCCTTCCCAGCCCCAGGTAGGTACAGGTTGCCCTAGGTAGGGAGCTGGCACTTGTCACCATGCCATGGACATACTCTGTTCTCAAACTCCTACACACAGTGGCTGGGGCAGTGCCTTTGGCCTGGGCTGCCCTCCTTCTGGCCACTCAGTGAATCCATAGTCATCCAGCACTTTGTGGCCTTGGCAAGGCAGCTCTCCTTTGGACCTTTAACGTCCTTATCTCCTTGCAACCACCTGCCCCACTGAGGTAGCATTCAGCACTGGTGCCCTTGGAGTGCTCTGCTTCCTGTAGGTGTGGAACAGTTGCTGTTGGAATGGCTCAGAACACAACAGGGTTTGGATCAGGCTTCTCTATCAGAAGCTTTGTGGCCCTGGGCAGATGACTCACCTTCTCTGTGCTGTCTCATGTTCTCATGTCAGAAATAAAGATGACAGTAGTAGTCACCTCATAGAGTTCTCTTGGGGATTAAATGAGTTCATACAGGAAAAGTGCTTTGAAGTGTGCCCAGCACTTGCAATGCTCAGTTGGAGTTAGTGTTGCTGTGTTTTTATGGTCCCCCTCCCACCAATCAGCTGTCCTGATTGATCATCCTTTATCAGGAATATCAAGACAAGAGGGCCTGGCGCCAGTCACATATACCGAAGTTGGCGGGTTTGAACCCAGCATGGGCCAGTTAAAACAACAATGACAACTGCAACAAAAAGCTAGGCGTTGAGGCGGGCACCTGTAGTCCCAGCTACTTGGAAGGCTTAGGCAAGACAATCTCTTAAGCCCAAGAGTTTGAGGTTGCTGTGAGCTGTGATGCCACGGCACTCTACCAAGGGCAACATAGTGGGACTTTGTCTCAAAAAACCCAAAAACAAATAACAATAACAACTACAACAAAAAAATAGCCAGGCATTGTGGCGGGCGCCTGTAGTCCCAGCTACTTGGGAGGCTGAAGCAAGAGACTTGCTTAAGCCCAAGTGTTTGAGGTTGCTGTGAGCTGTGATGCCACGGCACTCTACCAAGGGCGACATAGTTGAGACTCTGTCTCAAAAAAAAAAACAATGGGGTCCCAGCAGCAGGAGGATGGTGACAGGGTGGGAGATAGTTGTCCCAGATGCAAAACCTCTTCCATTAGGCTTGACCCCGCTCACCCTAGCGGTTTGGGGAGACTCCTGCCCTTCTTGGAAGCTCCTTACTCTGAAGACCTTTCCTGGCAGAAGCCGGGGCTTGTAGTGTAGAGACCCCCGAGCTGAGCCATGGTGCCAGGGGGCAGTCAAGTGACCTTAGGTAGGTCACTGCCCATCTTGGGGCATCCTCTTTCCCCAGGTGGGAAATGCTGTTCTAGGACTGGCCTGTCCCATGAGACCCATCTCATGGTGGGTTTCTGAGGTGGTCCAGGGGCTTCAGCTACAGCATATCTCAAATCTCTTGTTGTCACTTGTGAGCTACGCCATGAGCGAGTCTCTCTGAACCTCATGTGTCAAATAGAGGTGGTATTACAAGTGGGGTGTCCCTTATCCAGGGTGCTTGGGAACTGAAGTATTTTGGATTTGGGACATTTGCAGACCCCATTTAGCATCCCTAATCCCAAATCCTGAAATAAAAAATGTGCCTTTGGTGCTTCTGAAGGGGCTGTAACTGAAACAGCTCATCCTGGGCTTCAGACCTTTCCTGGCCTCCTGGAAGTGCCCTAGGCCTCTTACTTTTTCTGCTCACCTGCTGTCCCCTTATCTCAGTGATAAGGAGGATTAGCCTTATCAGACCCCAGATAACAGCTGAGGAAGCCCAGAAGCTGAGTGAAGCAAGGTGATTTCTTTTCTATTTCTCCTCCCTTGGCCTTGGCCACCCAGCCACTAGGGAACCCAAGGGGCCTGTATCTAGCCCCCAGTTTTAGCAGAAGACCACTGGCCTCAGAATCCAGTCTTAGGGGTCTAGTGTTACCTCTTAACATGGCTTGTGCCTTATTTTTTTTCAAAGGTATTTCTCAGGTGCTTACTGTGAGCTGGGCAGTGTGTTGGATTCAGGGTGTCTAGTGGTGAATGCCGCGGACTGTCTGGGTAATATGCAGCTTGTGGTCTGCAGGGGGCACGGGTGGGCAGTCAGATTCTGTGATGAGAGCTTTCACGGGTGCTTCGAGAAAAGTATAGGCCTGCAAGATGATCTGATCGGAGCCCCACTCAGGCTGTGTGAGTTAGCAGAGGAGACCCCAGAAAAGATGGGGGTGGCTGGGTTACAGCAAATGTGATGGGGTGGTGGAGAAAGGGGCTGGAAGCCTCATTAGGGATTTGAGTTTTTATTTTAGAAGAAATGAGAAGACATTGAGTAGTTTTGAACTGAGCACTCTTACACTCTCTGATGATCAGATTTTCATGTTAAGATATAACTTGGGTTGAGGCGTGGGCTTCAGTGGCTTAGAGACTGGAGTTGCAATAATTCAAGTGAAAGTCACTAGTGCTTTGGACAACATGGAGGCCGAGGGGGTGGCCCCTGAGGCCAGGCTCTGTGCTTCCCCTCATTTCCCCCCTCTGTTGATTACTGAGGTCCTGTTGGCTGGCCCCACATCCTGTGCAGCCTGGACGTCTCCCACTGAAGGAGGTAAAACGTTGCATGGCCTTTGCTGCCCAGATCCCAGTTTTCGCAAGAACAGATCGCATGAATGGATGAAGAATGCCGTCCTGTCTAGCAGGTCCTCATAGAGACCCTAAGTCTTGTAAATGATTCATCTCTGCCTTTACCTAAGCTGGTGGAAGGGTTCTCATGTTAATCCACAATGGCCCATGAGTAAAAAGGAAAAAAGTTGGACCCAAAAAACTTTGACAGAAGACCCTGGGTTATCTTTGGCTGTAGTTGACTCAGGCTGAACTTTGGACTGGTCTCTGTGCCCCACACTGGACTGATGGATGCACAGTTGGGCCAGGGCCTAGACATATGCAGAATTAGAGAAAGTCATGTGATCTCAGGTCACAGTGGGCCTCTGCGCTTTGCAAGGTGGAGGGAAAGGCCTGCAGGGTTCCTGACTCTGACATTCCCTCCCACAGGCCACTACATTTTTCTGCTGAGGAGGTGCTACTTTCCTATGTGGTGTGATATCCTTGGGGGCATCTGGGAACCCATTTGCCTTTGAAAACCTGGCCTGGTGGAATGGATTCTTAAAGACCTTTATGGTTTTCACAGAAAAGCCCCCAAACAGGGCTTTGAGGGATGAGGAAAGTCCAGCACTTTAACTTCCCAGTGACTTTGCTGGGGACACAGTGTCAACCTTAAATAATGAGATTCAGAAAATATGCTTATAAGCGTGGAGTTTAGTCCAACTCCAAGTTCATTGGCCACCTGGAAGCATAGACTCCTGTTGCCCAGAATTCACACTCCCCTTGGCAGCAGTTACAAGAGGGTTTTTATGGGAAAAGAAAAGGCGGTTCTTAAATTGTTCACCAAAAAATTACATCGAAATAATGTGATATAATTTGTGTATTATCACAAATGCCAGGAATGTGACTGTCAGGGGTGAGGCTGCTAGCAAGGAACAAGAATGTCTTTAAACAACTGCCGGGGCATGGGCGTGTGGGGTGTGACTAAAGTATTTTGCAAAACCCTTGGAACCCACACCGTTTTATGTTTCTTGTTTAATCAACCCTTCCACCCTGCCTCAACTAGCTTTGGGCTCCTTTCCTATTCTAGAGTGTAGTCACTAGGAAGGCTCATTTCTGGATGGTCCTGCCTCACCTGCGTGGGTGTGGATAAGTCTCAGTGAGGAATTTTTTTTTGTTTTTGAGATAGAGTCTCACTCTGTTGGTCTGGGTAGAGTGCTGTGACATCATAGCTCACAGCAACCTCAAACTCTTGGCCTCAAGCAGTACTCTTGCCTCAGTCTCCTGAGTAGCTGGGACTATGCCCGACTAGTTTATTTTCTATTTTTAGTAGAGATGGGGTCTTGCTTTTGCTCAGGCTGGTCTTGAACTTCTGAACTCAAGCAAATCCACCTGCCTTGGCCTCCCAGAGTGCTAGGATTATAGGCGTGAGCCACCGAGCCCCAGCCCCCTACCTTTTTTTGAGACAGAATCGCAGAGTCTCACTCTGTTACCTGGGGTAGAGTATTGAGGCATCGTCCTAGCTCACGGCAACTTTAGCCTCCTAGGTTCAAGTGATCCCCTTGCCTCAGCCTCCAGAGTAGCTGGGACTACAGGTACTCACCATGACATGGGCTAATTTTTCTATTTTTAGTAGAGATGGGGTCTCATTCTTGCTCAGGCTGGTCTTAGACTCCTGAGCTCAGACGATTCACCTGCCTCAGCCTCACAGAGTGCTAGGATAACAGGTGTGAGCCATTGTACCCGGCCTCACTGAGGAATTTTAAGAGCACCAAAACAGGATTGGATGGAATAACAGGGTGGCTGAAACGAGACCCCAATTGTGTCACTGATTTATATAGCTGCTGTTGTCCTTTGAATCATTTCTGGTCTTCATAACACTCCGAGTTTAGTTTTCTCAGAACTAAAATGAGACCAGCATAGCAGAAATATAATGCACTTACAGATTATAATCAAATAGAGAATTTGTACACTAGAACAGGAAAAAAACAAACAAAAACAAATCTGTTCCACTGGGGAAGCAGCTAAAAATATGAAAAAAATTAAAGCCTAGTTCTTCTTTAGAGACTTGTTTTAGCCAAGAAATCATCCAGGATTCAGGCCAAATTGTAGGAAAACATGCTAAAAAATCAAAAACAATGGTCAGGGCTGGAATCTAACAACAGGTATACTGTAGTTTTCTTCTGAAACATAATTTTTTCCCCTCTAGCTCTTCATTTTTCTTACCAAAGATAAATCTTAATAGGACCAATTTACTTGCGAATAAGTTTTGGTCTTATTGTACTTGGCCTGATTATTTGCATAAAGTACAGCAAGAATATCCATGGGCCGTATAGGCTTCGTTTAAGTTGGCTTTGCTGGAACTTTCTCTCAGAGGAATTTCAGATGAGACTTTTAAAAGTCTCTCAAAAGCTACGAAGCCAAGCTTAGGAGTCGCCATCAGACTGTGATTACAATACCTGTACAAATTGGGTGAATTCCTCTTTGCCCAAAGTCCCTAAACCATCTTGCGTTTCCTGGGCGTGTCAGAAAGGGACATTCTTCACTTACCTCAAGGTCAAGAACCTTATAAGGAAACTGTGTAGACAATATCCCAGGCTATTCTTTTTAAAGGGTTTTTATCAGCTCTACGATGTCAACATTAATTCCCTAGAGCAGTCTGGTCATCTCTGAAAATCTATTATTCTAGTCCAAGCCTTGGTAAAATTTCCATCGCCTTTGATCTGTCCTGTTACAAAAGAAAACACATGCCGATTAAGCTTATGCAGGTAACTGTATTGCCACAAAATAATAATACTCACAAGTAGTTTCTAAATCTTGGAGAAATCACATAGAGAGAAAGGTAAATGTTTCCTTTCAGTTTTACTCACAAAAGTCTACTCTACCCAAGTGCTATAAGCTGTAAATAGCTGAAAAGGAAAAAGATACAGAGATGTTTGGCTAGCAATCTTCATGAATGTATCCTTTTGTTTTTGTTTTGTTTTGTTTTCCCTGGGTAGAGTTCCTTGGCATCACAGCTCACAGCAACCTCAAACTCTTGGGTTCAAGCAATCCTCTTGCCTCAGCCGACCAAGTAGCTGGGACTACAGGTGCCTGCCACAACACTTGTCTATTTTTAGAGACAGGGTCTCTTGCTGACATTGGTCTCAAGCTCCTGAGCTCAGGCCATCCACCTGCCTTGGCCTCCCAGAGTGCTAGGATTACAGGTGTGAGCCACCACGCCCAGCCTCTGTTTATTTTATTTTATTTTATTAGAGTTCTAGAAGTTTTTACTTAGTCCAATGGTATGATTTTTAAAGTTAATCAGAAATCTGTATTTAGTGCTTGTCAGGGTCCCTTTTCATGAATTTCCTTGAAGAAGCAGCAAATTTTGAACTCCAGCTGATTGGAAACCACTTTTCAAGAAGAATTAAAACAGTAATTATGTATGGATGACAAAAGACTTAGAATAGCTATGGTTAAAGACACAATTGATGAGGAAATTTGGTTAAGTCTGTGGCATGTAATGATTTAACATGATAATCATAATTCTTACTGCTTACATATACTAAGATGTCAGAATTTGGGGAATCTCACATTTTTGGAACACAGTATTAACACATTTATACAACTATAACTCAAGGGAAGTTAAACATTGCTTCCCATGTGATTTAAACATAGTAAGCCTATTATATCTGTCTTGGACTTCCAGGGGCCCTAAAATCCAGAAAGTGAATTTGCAATTTGGTTTTGGAAAGTATGTTAAATATTCAAGGTTTAAAATACTTGATACTAAGAAAGAGCCAGGTGTAGTAGCACGAACCTATAGTCCTAGCTACTTGAGAGACTGAGGCAGGAGGATCACTTGAGCCCAAGAGTTCAAGACAAACCTGGTCAACATAGCAAGATTCCTTCTCTAAAACAAAAGCAAAATAGGCCAAGTGCAGTGGCTCACATCTGTAATGCTAGCACTCTGGAAGGCTGAGGTGGGAAGATTATTTGAGGCCAGGAGTTCGAGACCAGCCTGAGCAAGGGGGAGACGCCCCAAGAACCCATTTCTACAAACATTAGAAAAAATCAAATTAGCCTTGCAGGGTGATATGGGTCTGTAGTCCCAGCTACTTGGAATGCTGAGGCAGGAGAATTGCTTCAGCCCAGGAGTTTGAGGTTGCTGTGAGCTATGTTGCTGATACTACATTCTACTATAATTAAATAAAATAGTAAAATAAAAAGTAAAGTAGAGGCTGGGTGTGGTAATCCTAGCACTCTGGGAGGCTGAGGCAGGTGGATTGCTTGAGTTCAAGAGTTCAAGACCACCCTGAGCAAGAGTGAGACTCCATCTCTAAAAATAGCCAGGCATGGCAGGCCCCTATAGTCCCAGCTCCTTGAGAGACTGAGGCAAGAGAATTGCCTGAGCCCAAGAGTTTGAGGTTGCTGTGAGCTATGATGCTGTAGCACTCTACCCAGGGTGACAAAGTGAGACTCTGTCTCAAAAAAGAAGTAAAGTAAAATAAAAAATTTAAAACACATGATCAGAATAGAATCACAGGTAGAGTAATAGGCATTCATTTAGCCAAACTGATAATACAAGTATTTCAAAAACCAACTTTTTGATAGCGAGTAGATTAAGTTTTCCAATGAAAGGACCTCATAAAGACAGCTTGGGGCAAACCTTCCCCGTCCCTTCTTTATTTCAGTTTACTCAAAAGGTAAACAAGTCTTTTATTATGTCTTACTGATTTGACATAATATTCTTGTTCCCAGGAGAAACCCAAGTTTCAGTTTTATATTAGCGTATTATCAAGACTAAAGCTAATTTTAATAAAACTGTCCAAACAAATCCATCTAATATCAGTCAGCTTTTACAACCCAAGATAAGATTTCCATAAACCCTGTATAAACTCTTCCAATTTTCCATGAAAGAACAGATCAATATTTGAAGAAAATCCTTACGTTTCCACAGAGGGCTCAGACTCTGGCCGTGTTCTTTTTTTTTTATTTCAGGTTATTGAGGGCACAATGAATTAGGTTACATTGTTTGCATTTGTTAAGGAAAGCCCCTCTTATAACTGTGTCCTGCCCCCAAGAGCTGTGCCATGCCTCACATTGGGCCCAGTAAGTTGGAGCACACACATCCTCCTCTCTTCTCCCCTTTCCCCACTCCCTTCATCTCTGCAGCCCCCACCTTGAATTAATTTGAGTTTTCCTCTTATGCGGGTGTGTATTAGACCGTCTGCTGGCTTCAGATTAGAATTGAGGACGTTGGATTCTTGCTTTTCCATTCTGGTCCAGCTCTATCCAGGTTCATAGATAGAAGTCTCCATCTTTTTTAATGGCTAAATAGTATTCCGTGGTATACATATACTGCAGTTTATTAATCTGTTTCTGGATTGGTGGGCATTTAGGTTGTTTCCACATTTTGGCAATTGTAAATTGAGCATCAGTGTCTTTTTGATACTAATGTTCAGTTTCTAGAAAAACTCATGCATGCAATATAACCTCCATAGTTGGCCACTAACCTAACTGACTGCCTCCTCAAGTTGTCCTAATTTTCATAGACTGGACTGCACATGTGCGGGCCACGTGTTCAGATCAGTGCCTTATGTTAACCACCTCTGTATGTTGACCAGTTTGTTATGCTCCCTTGGTGGTCAACTCCATTTAGAGAGGTTCTGCTGTAACCCCTTCTAATTTTAGCCAACTTGATCACACCCAAAATTCCTTTCACAAGATGAATCTTCTGCATATCTTCTACAACTTGCCTAAACCTTCAGTTTTTCCCGATATTCCTTTTTTTATAATGGCATTCTATCTGTGAATAAGAAGTTTCTCTCCTTTCTCTCTTATCATTTTGACCACACACATTTCTCTGTCATACAAAGGAAAATAATTACTGTTTTTAACTTTCTTTACCAAAACATATCTTATGTTCTTTATACATTCCCTATATAGAATTTTTAGCAGTTTTAATTACATGCAATGCCTATGATTTTAACTCTTAGTAATCCTAATTTCCAGTGAGAAGCCTAGGGAGTAATTTTGAACTGTTCGATGCCAGTATTTGTGGATGAAAACCATCTTACAATTTTTAGAGAGCTGTTTCCTCAATTTTTCTGGTTTATGAACAGATCCAAACATATGTAACTTTCCTATACCATATAAATGGCTCAGGCATTTATAGTCTATTGTTTAATGTAACACAACATGGCTTTTTTATAGAAAAATCTTCTTTTAAACTTCGAAACATTCATTTATTATTTTATTTTATTTATTTTTTATTTTTATTGTTAAATCATAGCTGTGTACATTAGTGCAATCACCTGTACCCATTCTAAGATGCACCATAGATGTGGCCCCACCCATCACCCTCCCTCCACCAAAACCTCCCCCCTCCCTTCCCCTTCCTTGGCCCTTTCCCCGTAGTCTTGTGTTATAGTTGGGTTATAGCCTTCATGTGAAAGCTATAGTTTAGCTTCATAGTAGAGCTGAGTACATTGGATACTTTTTCTTCCATTCCTGGGATACTTTGCTAAGAAGAATATGTTCCAGCTCCATCCATGTAAAC
>CAUYPK010093375.1:0-28561 GCA_963574355.1 Loris lydekkerianus | reverse complement strand
AGTTGTTACCTCATGGTCCCTTGGGGGAAGTGGGCATTGCTCTGGACTGGTTTTTCATGTTGCCAGGATTTTTCTGCTGATTCTTCCTCATGGGTATTTTCTTTTATTTGTTTCTTTGCCCTAATTTTCCTTTCACTTCCTTTTTCTCTTTAAGTTGCTGTGCCTCTGGACTAGGGTTTCAATAAGTCCCCCTACTTGCAGCCTCTGAGCTCTAGCCATTCTCTTCCTTTTGTTGTTACAGAATATGCCATTTTGTGGACATGTGCGCTTTTTTTCTTTTTTTGCAGTTTTTGGCCAGGGTTGCGTTTGAACCCACCACCTCCAGCATATGAGGCAGGTGCCCTGCTCCTTTGAGCCACAGGCGCTGCCTGACATGTGCACTTTTAAAAACAATGACTTTACTTATTTAGAACAATTATATGTTCATAGTAAGACTGAGTAAAAAGTACAGAGTTCTAATCTTCCCTTGCCACAAACACACAACCTCCTGCACTGTCAGCAGTCCCCATTGGAGTGGTACATTTGTTATAATCAGTGAACATACATCAACACGTCATTGCCCCTTTATCATTGTGGAATGCCCTGATATCTTCTCTTGCTCTGAACTCTATTGCTATTCCTGCTCTCTTTTGGTTAGTGTTGGCATGGTATAGCTTTCTGCATCTATTTACTTTTTTATTCTTTTTTATTTGAGGTTATTGTGAGTTTACAAACAACCAGATCACAATTTTTGAATTTGTTAAGTAGTGTCCTACTTGTAGTAGTGTCCTGCACCCAAATTTTGTGCCATACACCCCTCCCTACCTTGTGCCCTTTAAGTGGGGGCACACAAAGCCCTCTTTTTACCGATTTCATTCCTCCCTCTTCCCAACTTGAATAGAATTAAATTTTTCTCCTATGTGGGCATGTATTAGATCATCTGCTGGCTTCATAATAAAATTGAGTACATTTAGATACTTGCTTTTACATTCCTATGATACTTTACTAAGAAGAATGTGTTTCAACTCCTTCCAGATTAATACAAAAGATGTATAGCCACCATCGTTTCTTACAGCTGAATAGTACTTCATGGTATACATATACCACAGCTTGTTAATCCATTTCTGAGTTGATGTTTCCATATCTTGGAGATTGTAAATTGAGCTGTGATAAATAATCTACTGCAAATGTCTTTAGGAAAAAAAATGATTTTTTTTCTTCTGGGTAGATGCCTAGTAGTGGGATTGCAGGGTCAAATTGGACATCTAAGTTGATTTCTTTGAGGACTCTCCAGATCTTTCCAAAGAGCCTGTATTAGTTTGCAGTCCCACCAACACTGAAAGTTTCCCTCCCTTTCCACACCTGAGCCAGTATCTACAACTCTGGGATTTTGTGATGTGGGCTATTTTCAGTGAGGTTGTGATATCTCAGGGTGGTTTTGATTTGCATTTCTCTGATGATTAGGGATAATAATTATTTTTAAAAATATGTTTGTTAGCCATTCATCTCTTTTTCTCAGAGAAGGTTCTGTTTATATCTCTTGCCCAGTGATAGATGGGATTATTTGCTCTTCGCTTCTTGATTAATTTGTTCTCTATAGATCTGAGATATCAAGCCTTTGTTAGACTTATAATATGCAAATATCGTTCCCCATTCTGAAAGTTGCCTATTTGCTTTACTTGTTGTGTCCTTAGCTGTGCAAGGACATCCCATTTGTTTATTTTTGTTGTTGTTGCAATTGCCACTGAAGTCTTCTTCATAAAATCTTTCCCCATGCTGACATCCTCAAGAGTTTTTCCCACTTTCTTCTAGGAGTTTTGTCATTTCATGTCTTAAATTTAAATCTTTATCCATCTTCAGTCAACTTTTGTAAGTGGTGGAAGGTGTGGGTCTGCAGATCCAATTTCAGTTTTACATGTGATTATCCTGTTGTCCTAGCACCATTTATTGAATAGGGGTCTTTTCCCCTGTCCATGCTTTTGTTTGGTTTATCAAAGATCAGATGGCTATAAGAGACTAGTTTCATCTTTTGGTTTTCTATTCTGTTCCATATGTCTATGTCTGCATCTCTATTTTTGTGCAATACCATGCTTTTTGATCACTGTGGACTTGTCCTGAGAAATTACTGTATTTCTTGATCACTCCCAGGAGTGTTATAGTTGAATCTCTGGGGTTTTCTAAGTATAATATCATATTGTCAGCAAAGAGAGAGAGTTTGACCTCCTCTGCCCCCATTTGGATGCCTGTTATAGCCTTTCCTTGCCTGATGGCATTAGATAGAACTTCCAGCACTATGTTGAATAGTAGTAGTGATAGAGGGCATCCTTGTCTGGTTCCTCTTCTAAGTGGAAAAGCTATCAGTTGTAGTCCATTTAGTATGATGTTAGCTGTGGGTTTGTTGTAGATGGCTTCAATCATTTTAAGAAATGTGCTACCTATACTTACATTCTTAAGTGTTCTTGTTAGAAAAGGATGTTGAATTTTATCAAATGTTTTTTCTGCATCTAGTGAAAGGATCATATGGTCTTTGTTTTTGCTTCTATTAATATGGTGAAATATATTTATGGATTTTGTATGTTAAACCAGCCTTGCATCCCTGGGATGAAGCCTACTTAATTGTTATGTATGATTTTTTAAATGTGTACCTGTAATCTATTGGCTAAGATGTTATTGAGTATTTTTGTACCAATATTCATTAGTGAAATTGGTCTCCTTTTTAATTGGATCCTTTCCTGATTTTGGTATGAGGGTGATGTTCACTTTAAAGAATGTGTTGGGGAAGATTCTTTCCTTTTCAATGTTTCAGAACAGGTTCTGCAACATAGGCATAAGCTCATCTTTGAAGGTTTAATAGAATTCTGGTGTGAAGCCATCTGGTCAGGATGTTTTTAATTGGAATATTTTTTATTGTTTCTTCAATCTCAGTGCTTGATATTGGTCTATTCAAGCAATCTAGTTCTTCCTTGTGAAGTCTAGGGATATGGTATGATTCCAGGTATTAGTGTATTTCCTCCATATTGTCAAATGTTCCAGTTGTAGAGTTTCTTATAATAGTCAGAGACAATCTCTTGCATCTCAGTGGTATCTGTTTTTATTTCTCCTTTTTTGCTTCTGATTGAGGTTATTAGAGACTTTACTTTTCTATTTCTGGTTAATCTGGTCAAAGGTTTATTGATTTTTATTTATCTTTTTGATAAATACATGTGGATTTAAAGCAATTAAAGTTAAAAAGACAACATGGTCACTTCATACTGGTCAAGGGGACAATACATCAAGAGAACACAGAAGTATCTGTTAAGTGTTTTGCACATTTCAATTCTAAATATTTAGGCATCAAACCTAAATGCTCCCAGATTTATGAAATAGACATTGATTAGTCTGAGCAATATGTTCAAGGAATTTAATAATTTCCTCCTTATCTCTTCCTTAACACAGCTGTTATTCAGCCTACGGTTGTTTGATTTCCATGCCTTTGTGTGAATATGAAAATTTTTATTGGAGTTGAGTTCTACCTTTATTGCCTTGTGGTCTAAGAATATATAAAGTATAATTTCAGTTCTTTTAATTTTGTTGAGGTTTGATTTGTGACCTAGGATATGATTTATTTGGAGTATGTTCCATGGGCTGAGAGAAGAATAAATATTCCTTAGCTTTGGGATGGTGTGTTCTGTGTATGTCTATTAAGCCCATTTGTTCTAGGGTTGCATTTAAGTCCCCTGTATCTTTGTTTAGGTTCTATTTAGGTGATCTGTCCAGTTCAACCAGAGGGGTGTTAAAGTCCTCAGCTATTATAATGTTATAGGATATCATATTGCAAGAGGGGAGAAAGAAAGAGAAAAGATAAAGAGAAAAAAAGAAGAATAAATAGGTATGGAAGGAAAGAACTGAAGAAAAGGGGATAAAAAGGATAGTAAAAGAGAAAAGAGAACAATAGGAGAAATGGTTCCACTTGTCAGGGTGCTCTAACCACTCCTGCAGCTCTAGGACTTTGAAGGGCCAGGCTGAGCCGATCCCTCTAAATCAGGAACTCCTTAAACCAAGACCCCACCTCTGCCAAATATAGAAAAAAATCAGCAGTCTATCACACTAGGGACCTACCAATACCTTCTTTACAAAGGCCAAAGCTAGAAGAACACCCAAGATCATGAGCTCGTGGCCTCATTGACCAGACCAGCTCATGGTCTCCAGACCAATGTTGTGATTCCCCCAAGCTAGACACTGCCATGACCCACCAGCCCTCAGAGAAGAGGAAAAAAATGAAAAAAATATAATAAAAATAGATAACAAATTAAAAATATAATTGTATAAGATAAAGGAGAAAAAGGGAATATCTTAGTTATTGTATGAAAATTTTATGTGGGAAAGATGAGAATGTAGGAAAATCTCTACCAAAAGAGTGAAAAAGAAGAAAAGTAAAAAAGAAAGTAAGAATAAAAGGGCTGAAACCCCATAATGAATAAATGGGAGGACCCCTTGCTATTGAAAAAAAAAAGGTGAAAAAATAAAAATACAACCAAACTAAAAAAAAAAAAAAAAAGAAAAAAAAAGAAACAAACAAACAAAAAACAACAAAAGAGAAAAGAAAGAAAAGAAAAACCAAAAAGGTGGGGGGGGGTGGGTTTAAAACTATAGAGAGAGAGAGAGAGAGAGAGAGCAATATATTGCCTGGACACCAGGTGGCATTGTGGTGTTATATACTAGATTTTCTGTATGTAATGGGGGTGAGAAGCCACTCCGTAGTTGCAAAGGAGACCAAATCTTGAATTCCTACTTCTTTGCCTGCAATCAAGGCCTCTTTGCTGCATTAGCATTCAGTCCCTATTTAACTGGGTCCCAAACTTCTTATCAGACTTTCCAGGAGGCCCGTCAGTGTCCCCTGCCACAAAGCCCCCTTCCCCAGGATTGCGGGGCTACTCAGCTCACCCAAAAGATGGATGCTCAAGCTGTGCAGCAGGACTCCACAGACTGTTCTTCCCACATGGCCTGTCTTCCCACCATGGCAGGCCCCACCAGCAGCCACACCAATGGAAGAACCACCCCACCCTACATTCAGCCCCAGCCACCGATGCTCTTCAAGTATACTCACTATTCTAGCAACCAGCCCAGTACAAACTCAAAATATTGCACACCAGCCCTTTCCCTCCATGGGAGAGCTGGCTAACTGCCTGGCCTCGGCCCCTGCCAAGCACCTGCCTTCCACATTAGTTTTCCTCAGTTCCAGACCTCCTTGTTGGCTCCTAAAGTCTCCTGCAGCTTCACTGTGCACCCAGAGTGATATTTCTGTGCAGATCACCCAAACCAGAGGTGGCTGACATCCACTTTCCCCTGTCTCACCATGAGTAGCTGGCAAGAAGATGTCTCTAGTCTGACGTTTTGCTGTCTCCCCTTTTTACTTTATTTACTGAGTCTACTAAAATGGAACATTTACTTTTAATCTGTATGTATCTTTTTTTTTTTTTTTTGAGACAGAGTCTCACTCTGTCACCTTGGGTAGACAGAGACTCACACTGTCACAGCTCACAGCAACCTCAAACTCTTGAGCTTAAGGGATTCTCTTGCCCCAGCCTCCCAAGTAGCTGGGACTACAGGCACCCGCCACAACACCCAGCTATTTTCTTGTTGCAGTTGTTATTGTTGTTTAGCTGGCCCAGACCGGGTTCGAACCCACCACCCTTGGTGCATGTGGCCAGCACTGTAACCACTGTGCTATGGGTACCAAGACTTATGTATCTTTAAAGTGAGTTTCTGGTACACAAATTATAGTTGTGTCTCATTTTTTGATGGATTCTGACAATCTCTGTCTTTTAATTGGTATATTTTAGCCATTGACATTTAAAGTAATAATTTATATAGTTGTATTAATATCTACCACATTTGTTACTGTTTTCTACTTATTTCCCGTTTTCTTTGTTATTTTTTTAATTCCCTTCCTTCTCTGCCTCTGAAAGTTTTATAGATCAGTTTATGTGATTCCATTTTTTCTCCTTTCTTGATACTTCCTTTCAAAACTTTAATAGTTGCCCTAAAGTTTGCAATATGCATTTACAGTTAACCTGAGTTGACTTTCAAATAATTCTATACTCCTTCACAGGTAGTACAAGTACCTTACAATAAAAAAATTTCTATGTCTTCCTTCCTGTTCCTTATATCATTGTTGCCATTCATTTCACATGTACATAAACATATGTGCACATAAACTCACACACATATATGTAAGTATGCATAATTAAATGTGTTGCTACTACTATTTTGAAGAAACGTAGCTGTTATATCAATTAAGAATAAGAAAAATAAAAAAAAAATTGTTTTATTCCTTCTTCAGTGCTCTGCCTTTTTTTTGTACAGATCTCAATTTCTGCTCTATATCATGTTCCTTCTCTCTGATTAATTTCTTTTAACACTTCTTCCTAGGCAAGTTTACTTGCAAAAAATTCCCTCAATTTTTGTTTGTCTGAGAAAGTATTTGTTTCTTTTTCACTTTTGAGGGAATGGAGTTGTAGACTGATGGCTGTTTTCTCCCAACACATTAACTATTTCACTGTACTCACTTCTTCCTTGTGTGGTTTGTGAGGACAATATGATATAATTCTTATCCTTGTTTCTCTATAGGTAAGATATGCACCACCCCCACTGCTTCTTACAAGATTTTTTATTTATCTTTGATTTTCTGCTTTTTGAATATGGCATACCTAGGTATGGTTTTTGGCATTTATCCTGCTTCATGTTCTCTGAGCTTCCTAGAGCTCTAGTTTTTCAGTCATTATTGCTTCCAGTATTTCTTCTATTCCTTTCTCTCTTCTCTTTCTTGTATTCTCATTATGCATATGTTACACCTTTTGTAGATAACCCACAGTTCTTAGAAATTCTATTCTGTTTTTTTCAGTCCTTTCTCTTATTTCTCAGTTTTGGAAGTTTCTACTAACATATCCTTAAGCCGAGGGATTCTTTCCTTATCTATGTTCAGTCTAGTAATGAGCCCATCAGAGGTATTCTTCATTTCTGTTATACTGTTTCTTTAACATTTCTTCTTGATTTTTTTCTTAGAATTTCCATCTTTCTGCTTACCTTATACATCTGTTGTTGCATGTCATATGCTGTTTTTATTAGATCCCTTAGTGTATTTATCATAGTTATTCTACATTTCCAGTTTGATAATTCTAACATTTCTGCCATATATGAATCTTGTTATGATACTTGCTCTATCTTTTCAAACTGTAATCTTTTTTGTTTTGCTTTTTAGTATGCTTTGTATTTTTTTTTTTTTTTTTTTTCTGGAAAGCCAGACATGATGTATAAGGTCAAAGAAACACAAATAAATAGGTCTTTAATGGTGTGACCATAGGGTCAGGGGAGGGGTAAGCATTCTATAATCTCATGAGTAGGCCTCAGTCTCTTGGGCAGCCTGTGCCCCTGAGCCATGGTCTTCACATTTGCCTCTCAGTCTCCTTTCTCATCCTTTTAGGTTGAGCAGGATAGATAGAGTGGGCTGGAGTTGGGTATTTTTCTTCTCCTAGGACACTTAGGCTTTGATAAAACTCAGTATAAGGGCCTAGTTAAATAGTTTCTCAGAAGGCTGGGCACAGTGGCTCATGCCTGTAATCCCAGCACTCTGTGAGGCCAAGGTGGGTGGATCGCCTGAGCTCACAAGTTCAAGACCAGCCTGAGCTAGAGTGAGACCCCCATCTCTAAAAAAAAATAGCTGGGCGTTGTGGCAAGTGCCTGTACTCCCAGCTTCTTGGAAGACTGAGGCAAGAGAATCACTTGAGCCAAAGAGTTACAGGTTGCTATGACACCAGGGCACTCTATCGGGGGGTGACAAAGTGAGACTCTGTCTCAAATAAATAAATAAATAAATAAATATTTTATCAGAAGGCAGACCCCTTAAGAAGAGCAGAATGCTCTGGCTTATTTCAAAATGTTTCCTTTTCTCCTCTTCCTGTTGGAAGCACAAGGAGGATTTTTCTCCAATAGTCAGTGTACAAGAACATGGTAGGGCTCCTGGAGGTAATATTCAAAAAAGTATGGGGTCTCCCTTTGACTAGGCCTCCTTGGAGTTTTTAACTCTCACATTTGTTCACATGGAGCCTCCAGCAATTTATCAGCTTGTAGTTTAGGTTTTCCTGCACTGTTCCTGGTTCTGGTGGTTTCTGCTCTTTGTTCTGCTCTGGTAAATTGTGATCTCTGTATTTGCCTATCTGTGCTTCCAATTTGGGGGGCAACACTCTGCCCTGTTATCTCACTTTTCTAACAGGTCTAAGAAGAGTTGTTGACTTTTCAGTTTGTTAAAGTTTTTTACTGGTTGTTAGGACATAGTGATGACTTCTAAGCTTCTTTAACTGGAAATTGGAATATGCACTTATTTTTGTTACACTGGGATGAGACTGTTGAATCATGAGGTATATGTTTGTTAATACTGCTAAATAGTTTTCCAAAGTGGTTGTAACAGTTTACCTTCAGCAATATATAAGAGTTCCAGTTGCTTCACATCCTCACTAGTTCTTAGAACTGCTAACTTTTAATTTGAGCCTTTTAAAATATAATTTTAGCTGTTAAGTGTGTAGTGGTATCTGATTGCATATATAACTAACAGCAGTTAACACATTTTCATTCCATGCTGTCTTTTAACTGCTATCTAAGTCCCTTCACTTTGGATTTATTTATCTGGGTCTCTTTTGCTTTCTGAGGTTAGTTCAAAATGGCATTTGGCTTATATTTCCACTTTACCTTGTGCCTTCTACTATTTTCCTGCTCTGCCTAGTAAATGCTGCCCCAGCTTCTGGAGAACTCAAGCCCCTTTGTGCTCTAACAACCTGTCAAGGTAGTTAAGAAAGAACCAAATTCCAATATTCTCCTCCTATAATAACTAGCTCACTTCTTCTATCCATTCACCAAAGCTCCTTGGATTCCCATGTGTACCAGCCAGGTCTCATGATGAGTACAGGGTCTCAAGCTGGGGCTATGCTAAAATCAGGCACCTTCTTGACATACTTTACCAAGAATAATGTGTTCCAACTCCATTCAGGTAAACTTAAAAGATGGAAAGTCTTCATCTTTTTGTGGCTGAATAGTATTCCATGGTACACATATACCAGAATTTGTTAATCCATTCATGAACTGATGGGCATTTGGGTTGCTTTCATGACTTGGCAATTATAAATTGGGCTGCAATAAACATTCTGGTGCAGATGTCTTTGTGGTAAAATGATTTTTGTTTTTCTGGGTAGATACCTAGTAATGGAATTGCAGTGGAATTGCAGGATCAAATGGAAGGTCAACTTTTAGTTCCTTAAGGATTCTTCATACTTCTTTCCATAAAGGCTGTATTAGTTTACAGTCCCATCAGCAATGTAGAAGTGGTCTCTTCTCTCCACATCCATGTCAGCATCTGCAATTTTGGGACTTTGTTATGTGGGCTAATCTTACTGGAGTTAGGTGATATCTCAAAGTAGTTTTGATTTGCATTTCTCGGATGATTAAAGACAATGAGCATTTTTTCATGTGTTTGTTGGCCATTCATCTGTCATGTACTCAATACTGTTATGAAACCAATATATAAACAATTACACACTCATACGAATGATAAATATAGTCTCACCTAATGTGACATTAGATGGTAGGATCTCACCTGATGTGCACAATGCAAGGGTACATTTCAAAATAATTAAGAGTAAATTTTAAATGTCTTATCACAAAAAATAAGTGAGGTGATGGTTATGTTAATCAGTTTAATTTAATCATAGCACCTTGTATATCAAATCACATTGTAGCTCATAAATGTATACAGTTTTGATTTTAATTGAAATTTAAATTAATAAATAATTAAAAAAATTAAAGAGAAGAAAATCAGGCACAGTCAAAAATTTTAAATTTTGATTCTTTGGATTTTTATTGAACAGAAAATACCAGCGATAAAAACTAACTCCTCTTCATCATGGCTATCAGGTTTCTTCTAAAAGCCTGTCAGAATTTACAGTTCACCAAGATCCCCAAACAATTTAACTGAGTGACTGTCATAAACAGTCATAAACGGAGTCATAAACTCTGACATTAAGGAATAGTTATTGTGAAGCTACAGGCTTGATTAAGGCTTTTAGATAATAGAAATCATCTTGTACCTTGTGCTAATAGAAATACATATCTTTGCCGGGGGTGATTTTAGTTTTAGGAAGTTAATAAAAATCAGCAATAGAATTGGATTAATTTGGAATGAAATTGTTTCCAGTTGCAGTGGTCATGTCTAGTGCTGGTCACACCATTCAATTGAGATACCCATCTTTTGAGCAAATCAAAACCTATACATTCCCCACAGTTAATTATGATATAAACTATAAACATTTAACATAAACCCTAAATAAGAATATGCAGTATATATCAAATATACACTGAAAAGAATAGAGGGTACTATGAGTTTTAACTTAAGTGAGCAAAATCTTTTTTTAAAGGTTGAGTCATGATCTGAAAACTGTTTTCAGCCTTTGGGCTGTAAATTGTTCAAGTTTCTTCTGTGTAGCATTGAACTAATCTCTAAATAAAAACTAAATAATTAGTTTTAAACCCATAAGAGTGGATCTTTATGTTTTAATAAGTCTGGAACAAAAGCTACAAAAATGAATCATTATGTATCTTTGAAGTATTGAAATTTATTTTTGGAAAGTTAAATTAAATCTTAACAGCTTCAGCAGGTCTTTTTTAGCGTGTAAATTCTAGCATTGGTTTCCCAAAGTGACTTGTAAGACAGAGATTCTCAGACAATAACATGCACCCAGGGAATCTTCTTAAAAGGCATATTCGGATACATTATGTCTGGAGGAGGGCCTGAAATTCTGCATTTTAACAAGTTCTCAAAAAATGCTGATTGTCCACAGATCACACTTAGATTAGCAAAGCTCAATGACCCTGATGAACCCTCTTTATTTATGAAAATGCAGCTGGGAGTGGCTAGGTATGTGTTGCAACAGGAAAAGCAATGCCACTGTATCAAATGACAGTAGTTCAAGTTTAAGTCTTGCCCCTTGCTAGCTGTGCAGTCTTGAACAGATACATGCAATGGATTCTGAGGTTTGGTTTTCTTGTCTATTAATTATGTATTACCTGCCTTACCTAAATCAAAATACAGTAGAATTTCTTCTAACTTGAAAGTTAGGTCCTAAGTAAATGTGTAAGGCAAAAATATATGTATATGTATATGTGTATGTATATGCTTGGAAGTACATTAAAATCTCCCATTAAACACATGATACCAATAAATTCAACAATGCTGGTAGAGACTTTGCATTCTCATCTATACAGTGATCTTTTCCTGGACAGTTGGCATCATGGTTTGTTGGAATGTCTTTGAGCCCCACTAAGGTTCAAATTCCCTCTTGTCACTGAGAAGGGGTGGAGAGTACAGTAATTATCCAAATCCCCCATGGATTGCCCACTGATCCTCAAAGACATAGGATAATTTCAAATTAACTTTCAAATACATTTGTGTAAACTGTGTATCCTTTTTCAGAAAGAATAATCCACAGCATTCACTTATAAACAGAGACTTAAATTCCAACAGATGTTTCCCTTGTTTAAAAGGTTCTTGAATTCATTGACAGACCTTTGCCTAAATTGATGAATTAACTTGTTCAGGCCAGATTTCATAAATCCTCTAATAATTCTTCCTTTTACACATATTGACTTGATTTTTGAGATCTACAGCATGTGGTTTATACGTTTTAACCTTTACAGCTTTAATCAACTAACATTTATTTCAGGGTTGGATGATGACCAACCACTGAAAGATACAGTTAACTAAGAAATAAAGTCCAATTTGTCAGTTCAATAAACCTGGATAGCTAAATATTAAGTAGAAATAAGTTTGTGTCACTGTACTTTAAAATGTTTGGCAGCTTTAAGGTAACTCTTTATCTTCCAGGGCTATGTTGAAGATAAATTTCTGGGTTATGCTCCAAAGTTTAGACATGTATTATAGCTGCCATGCTTAGATGTGGCTGATTTAGTTTGGCTGTACACAAACAATATGTAAAACACATTGTGTGTTTTAACTACACAATGAGATTTATTTATGGTATGTTAAGCTTTTTTTTTTTTTTTTTTTTTTTTTCATTAATACCTGAAGGCTGAGTACCAGTTTAGCATGCTTCAAATCAGGCCTTAATACAAAATTGAGCCGAGCTTTTTAATGTTACTTTTGTTAACTCATTACACTAAATTTCTAATGAACATTGCTTACCATAAACAAGTTTAAGCTCAAGTTTGGTCTAAATTTTTCAAAGAGTATACATAAAGCTTTTTAAGATTGTAGAAAACTTGATTCTAGAGGCCAGCTAATCCGATTTCATAGTCTTGTGGTTAATTCTAACAGGATCATAAGAGAAATTCAGGGACTCACTATTAGTTATAATTATGTGGGTTAAGTTGGTCATTTTTCTTTTTGTTTTCTTTTTGTTTGTTTGTTAAAAACATAGCTGTGTACATTAATGCAATCATGGGGCACCATACACTGGTTTTATAGACCATTTGACATATTTTCATCACACTGATTAACATAGCCTTCCTGGCATTTTCTTAGTTATTGTGTTAAGATATTTATATTCTACATTTACTAAGTTTCACATGTCTGTTGTAAGATGCACCACAGGTGTAATCTCACCAATCACCCTCCCTCTGCCCATCTTCCCCCCCTCCCTTTCTCCTTTTCCCATATTCTTAGGTTATAACTGGGTTATAGTTTTCATATGAAAGCCATAAATTTATTTCATAGTAGGGCTGAGTACATTGGATATGTTTTCTTCCATTCTTGAGATACTTTACTAAGAAGAATATATTCCAGCTCCATCCAGGTGAACATGAAAGAGGTAAAGTCTCCATCTTTGTTTAAGGCTGCATAATATTCCATGGTGCACATATACCACAATTTATTAATCCATTCGTGGATTGATGGGCACTTGGGCTTTTTCTATGACTTAGCAATTATGAATTGGGCTGCAATATCAGTATTTCTTTTAACTAAACCAATTACTTTCCCCTGGTACTTTCTAAATATTACTTATACTTACAGCCCCAAGCCAATCCCATGCCTAGGGTAAATACATACAAATATTTCATTTTTCTGAGCCCTTCTCTGAGAGTCCCGCCCTGTTTTTAGCGCTTTGTCATTTTCTGCATTTTTCACGTCCTTTACCCATCCAGCCTCCTGGATGTCAAGTCCTTTCAGATCACCCATATCACCTACAATGTGGCATGTGCAATAAATAAGTATCAGCCATCAACTGATGTTGATTTCTTGTATAAGCAATTTCTTATTGTTACTTATTAACTTTTTTAATTAAACTCTAAAATAATGTATTTGAACAATTTTAATACCATAAAATATATTCATTGGTTAACAGTCTCCAAGTCCTTTAGTCACAACATAAAAAAAATACAAAATCACAGAATCGTACAATACATGATGCTTTGGGGACATTTTTCCTCAGAGCTGTCTCTTTTCAAGATCTAAAGCAGAATAAGCATGGTATTTTATCATGTCTGATGAATTCCATGTGGGAATTTCTTAAAAGTAAAAAAGAACATGTTTTTCAAAGAATTATGTTTTAGCTGGAAGGAGGCAGCCACAGAGTAAAGAAGTAGTGAAACACCACCCTTTCCTCAAACCACAGCACTTTCTGAGCTGTAAAGATTCCACAAAATAGCCCATCTGGTAGGAACACCCAAACTGGCAATTCTTCCTTCTGGTGCCCTAGCAATCTTTTCTTTCTCCCCTGTCCCCCATCTTATATCCCTGACATTATCCTAATCCCTGAAGTTTTAGTAATGCTGTGTAATTCATTTATAGCATTCCTATCTAAATAATTTTTCTTAAAAATCACCTCTGCATCCCTTAATTGACCCAGTCCTAAACTCTAGCTGAGTGTTTGACTACATGGCACAGTAAACACAGAACACAACTCACTTCAGAAATAGTGATATTAAATAATCATGCAAGAGCCCCCGAGTGACAACTCTTACAAATTAGGTGAACATAAATGTCTATGATAAAGCAGGCCATTGGAAACAAATGTACAATTTGTGAGCCCTAAAAATGTAATAGCATTTCCAGAGTTGTTCCTGTAGCTTCACTGGTAGTCTCCATTTCAAGATTAGCTAGCTCGCTCTGACATGATAAATTTTGGAACAAGCATATTCTCACTTTTAGAGAAAAGTTGCACATAATTATAGAATAAGATTATGTCTGGTATTTGAGATGTGGATTATTTTATTTGTTTATATATAAAGATAGCATGGAAGAATTAATAATGGAATTAATTGGTGGGAGTCTTGTTGCTAAATTTAACTCAGGAAACTTAAATTACTAAACAAAATAAACTAAGGGAATGAAGCTTATTTAGCTCAGTTCTAAAAAAAAAAGGGGGGACAGGTTTCTATATATTTTTTATATTGATCTGGCACTGTATGCTCTCTGACTATACTGGGAAACATACTGATTAGTGGGACAATTAGTTTGTACCCTGACTAGTAACAAAAATAGTAATGAAGCTACTGTAACACTGTAAGTTAGTCACGTATAAACTGTGCCTTTTATAGACTTTATGAGTTGGGTAACCATAGGCAGGTTCTTTAAACTTCAATGGACCTTCATTGTTTCATATGTAATATGGCTTAAATATTCGTATCAATCTCTAGGTCAAGTTTAGGAACAAGAGAATAAAAAACACACACACACACACACAAATAAATGGCCAAATTGAGAAAACCCTATATATGCTATAGCAAAATGCAAAAATAAAAATCAGTAAAGAACCCAAAGAGTACTGCAGAACATCACATTAATTCTATGCAGCATGAGGGTGACAATGTCTCCTATAAGGCAGGTGGAATGGAGCGTCAGTGTGTGAATGTTATTGCCTGAAAAGACTCAACTTATTCCCAGCTCAAGAACTTGTCATATCCCCCCCACCCCAACACTGTCACTCATTTCATCCCCACATATTTTTCAGCATTAACTTTAAATCTCGTTTCCTCTACAAAGCCCCTTTCTCTGATAGGGGAATTTCTGATACCCAGCTCAAACCAGATTAAGTGCATCTTTTACATTTCTTAGCACCTTGAGTTTCTCTGTTATACTTGGTATACCTGTAATTATCTGTTCTATGTCTGTTTTTCCTTCCAGACTATAAAATCTACTGAGAAAAGACATATTGTAGGGAATCACAAAAAACAGAAAAAACCCAGAATCATTTGTTTCTAATTTACTGTATCATGAGCCATTCCATATTCCTTCTTTAAAAAAAAAAAAAAAAGGAAATAATTCTAATGTACCATGAACCATAGGATCTTGCATTAATTTACTGACCAACGTTCCTCTAAAATGGCATATTTTCCACTGATGGCACATGAACCAATTTTAGATGGTACATTTCTAATTTAATCGTTAGTTGAAACAGCAATAATCATCCTCAATTTTCGCTATAAAGATTCCTTAGTTGTTTATTTGGTAAAAAAAAAAATCTCAAATCTGGTCTATATGATATCAAGTGAAATAAAAATTAAGAGTAAGAATTAATTATCCATGTGGTCTATTTTAATTAAGTTCAGTTAGAAAATTCTGCAGCAAAAATCCATTTTGCTTGCTACTGCAGTGTTATCTACAGATAAAGGTATATATTTTTGTTTCTATGTTAATCATATAAACTTTAGTTAAATGTCTCTAAGAGTATTAAGACTAATATTCTATTCTACAGATTTAAAGATTAGTATTAGAAACACAATTCAGAAAACGGCTCTCACATCAACTATATGCTTTGCATTTAATATTTTTAGTTACTATCAAGATATTCTATTAAGACAGATTTTAAAGAAAAAGTTTCTATCAAGATATTCTATTAAGACAGATTTTAAAGAAAAAGTTTCCCTTTATACATGCTTTCTTCATATAAATTCGTATTTCCTAATTTATAATTTTCTAAATTAATTCTGAATATAGACTAAATCATTGCCAGTTCTCTAAATAGACTTTTGGTGAGTTAATTTAGCAACGATCCCAGGGTGTAAAATAAACAGAGGTCATTTAGCTATTCCAGGTCAAATAGTAAAAGCAAGAAATATCTTATAACAATTTAAACTACCGTTACCTTCGCAGTTCTACTCATTTTCTGATAAAGAAAAGCATTTAAAATTAAATGGGCTATTTCAAAATATGATAATATGAGTGGAAAATATTTAATATTATGGTTTAAAAACATTTTGGTGATGGTTAAAAATGACGGCGTTCAGTTCTTCAGCAACCATAAATAAATAATCTAATTAGACACAAACTTAATAGTCATAATTTTTCACCTTCAGCCATTTTACTTTTAGTTTTCCAGTGTTGCTATTAAACTAAAAATGACAATAATAAAACACAAAAACTAAACAAAAATAACAGAAGAAATTTTGTCTTTCAAAATTTTTGAAATTTTCTGATGAGTTTTTCAAATCATAATCATCAAATGATCAGATAAAGAAATAAAAATTTACTGTAATACTAGACATCAATTTACTTCTCTTCGTTTTCTGACAGCAGGGTCCCTAATTCACCTGTTGAGAATGTAAACACTCATTACCAAGGAGCTAGGTGCCATGTCTATCCTATTTTTACTGTATGTCAGGTATTAGCTAATTTCTGCCATTAAAGAAAACCTACCAACCTAGTAACAAGAGGGGATCACACAACCTTTTCATTTAAGAACTAAACTCACCACTCGGCGCTTGTAGCTCAGTGGCTAAGGTGAGCTGTGACACAAAGGCATTCGACATAGTGAAACTTTCTCTCTCTCTCTCACACACACAAACACAAACACACACAAAAGAGCTAAACTCACTGGTGGCTCACGCCTGTAATCCTAGCACTCTGGGAGGTCAAGGCAGGTGGATTGCCCTGAACTCAGAGGTTCAAGACCAGCCTGAGCCAGAGTGAGACCCCATCTCTACAAAAAAAAGCCAGGCTCGTGGCGGGGCCTGTAGTTCCAGCTACTTGGGAGGCTGAGGCAAGAGAATCACTTAAGCCCAAGAGTTGGAGGTTGCTATGAACTATGATGCCACGGCATTCTACTGAGGGCCACAAAGTGAGACTCTGTTTCAATAATAATAATGATGATAATAATAAAAGAAAAAAAGCAAATTAAAAAAACTTCAAACTAAGACAATTGAAAGACAATTGAAAAAAAAAAAGAAAGAAATACACTTACTATACATTACAAATCTAAACCCAACTTCTCTTTATAAACCAGAAATCATTTCCATCAAGCCAAGAGCAACTGCTTCAGTAGCATTAGTGTGCAATGAATAAAATAGAGCAGCTTTGATTTAAACACAACATACTGCGATAGCTAAAATATAACCAGGTACTGAAGTGTCTCACTTGGGATAATTACATAGGATTAGTTGTGTTTTCCTTACACTTAAGTGGCAATTCCAAAAGTATCAACATACTTTTCAATATTAGAACATGTGCTATCGGTATTGTTTTGATACTTTTCAAAAACTAAACCATCTTACAGTTCTGTAGCAAAGCTAACATTTTTAATAGAAAATTCTTTATCATTTTTATTTTGCTAGGGAATTTTTTTCAAACAATGTTTTAGTGAAGAAGTGTCTTTAAAATGCTATCATGAAAGAAAAGATTCATGTATAAAACAACGTATCAAGTAAGGAAATGATAGAATTTCAGGACAAAATAAAACAGAAATTGGATATTCAGAGAAATAAAACACTATTGTGTGTATGAATCCATGCATGTGTGTTTTCTTTTTAAAAGAAGTCTATCATAACACTCTTTAAATAAAATAGAGGCTGCATTTAAACTCCAGGAACGACATGTTTTTTAAATATTCAGGAAGCCAATATCATTTGTGTATCTAACAAAAAAGACATATAACGTTTCACTACAGTAAAATTTTAGATACAAGTTTCACACTACTACTTTATAATTTAAGTACCTTCCCTAGAGTGGAGGAAAACTATTTTAAATTGAGCTTCTCAAATATTATAGAAGTAAAACATTAAACTAGTTAAAGAAGTTATAGTAGAGTAGGATATCTCTTTGTTTAAAACAAAAACCCAATGATAAAACATGCATATTAAGAGTAGAATGTCAACTCTATAAAATAGTACTGCTAATGTTCCTTTAATTCAATGCACATGTGCACCAGGGAGTAAGATACTAAATCCATCAACAGGGACCCCATTCATAGTGCTTCCTGAAAGATTATATTTACAGTTTTAAAGTTAAATGGAGTTTTAAATTTTCCTTTTTAACCTGTTACAGACATCCTTTCACTATATAACTCTAATAAGTCAAGACAGCATTTAGTTTCAAAAATCTTCATCAATGAAATATTTCATTCTATAGCATTGTATCTAATCATATTTAAAATTTGTAACTCCAGACACTAAAATTTTTAAAGTCAGATTAATTTTCAATAATGTTTGACTCTTCAACTTAAAGGTCAACAACCAAACGATTAATAACAAAAAAGCCAGAAAACTCTCCTTATATTAATATTATTGTAATAATATTACAATAATTGTTTCTGAGTATAAATACATACATACGTTCACAGAGGATTAATAGTTCTTGGCTAATCAATGCACTATAAGTGATCTCAAATTTAATTTATCTGGCTTACTCAATTGAAAGTAATATTTAAAGATAGATTGCTATGAAGTAATTGTTAGTATTTTCTACATTTTTAACTTTGCAAAAGTTTTGTGACTATTTTCACTTTCAAATACTAAGGCTGAAGCAAAGCTTCAGTAATTTAAACAAGCATCTTAAACAAAAGTATTCACTTACATTATGTTCTACATATACGTGTAAACGTTAGAAAATCAGAATGAGAAAATTATCCCAGTAAGTGATAACATAAAGGCTCAATGAGTGAAATAATTTTCTTCAATAATAAGTTTAATAAAAATTACTTCAAATCTGAAAACATTAATTATTATAGCTGGGTTTATTTTCCCAGTAGCAATATTAAAAATGTAGTTTAATTCAAACTGTGAGCATTACTTGTAACAAACAATACTCAGGACAAACTGCCATTAGTTTAAAGCTTGCAATTTCTCTTAACTTTATGTCTAATAGTGTAGTTTCTGTGTAGTTTACTCTTTACTGCAAAGGGTAAATGCACATTTCAGACTCTTCTATAAAGTATGTTTAGCAAGTGGAACTCATCCAAAGAGTCCCCATTTGGAGATTTTATTGAGTTATTTAGTAATATGAATCTTTGCAATTATATGGTGACATGGAAAAAATGTTATTATTAATAAGAGAATAATGTAAATCTTGTCTAATTTGGGGGGGACATTATTGTTTACTTTTTCTTGAAGTTTTTATACAGACCACAACAATCTGAAACATTGCTTTTGAAAAAATGTATGGCTCATTCCATTATAAAAAACCTACTCTCATCCTACCCCTGGGAGCGCCTGACTTCCTGGATAGAACAAAGTAGAAAACTATTCAGTGTGGGTAGACCATAAAAAGGTAGAGATCAGCAAAATAACTAAAGTGTACCTTTTTAAAAATGTTGACTTTTAAGACATTACTTACTATGGTAACATTTACAAAATTCTTAAAATCGAGTGCCAGCAAAATAGCAGGATTTACCATTTCAAGTTTCTACAAGTGTTTTATGTGCTAGCTGTGGGAGTTAACAGAAATAAAGCCAAGACTTTTGCTTTTAAGTAGGGTTATAAAGGTCTAAAAAGAAATATGCACAAAGAACTCTCAGATGAGAAATAAATGAGCTCTATGAATGCTTTGAAAGGGAAAAGTCAGAGTTGAGATTAAACAACCATCACCCACTGCACATACTAATATCTACTTAATCATATGCAATAAAAGTCAGGGAAAGAATGTTTTCAGAACTAATTTCGTATTTCTGAGAATTTAAGTTTTTTTCTTTTTTAATTCTTACTCTAATCAGATAAAATGAATTATTTATGTTAAATTTAAGGTAAGGTGTTATAATTGCCTCTACCAGGAGTAGTAGATGGGATAATTAAAGGGGCATGGGATTTGGAAGCAGAGACCTATATTTGAATCTCAGCTGCCAGGTAGCTATGACAATTATAACACCTATACCTCTGGATGGTTGTGAGATTAAGTGAGATATGAATGAACCTAAAGTAGTGCTTGACACAAAAGTCTAAATGCATATGAAACCTCAATTCCTTTTTTTCCCCTTCCTTTCTCAAATCCTGAAATTGTCTTTATGAAGAAACGATAAGGAGGAAATCTTCCCTCAAACAAACAAACCAAAAATACCTTCTGTAATTAATAGGAGAGAGCTAGTAGATGTGATTTGGGCAAAACAAAAAATGAATACTATGACACAAAAACAGAGTTCAAGAAAAAGCTTTTGCTAAGGAAAAAATATGAAAATTAAAATAAATAATTCAATAGGTAGTCTGGATATTGAGAAGGTTTTCTATCAAGTAAAACCAAAAGAAAAATGAAGAAAATAAAAAGAATAAAATCAAGAAAACTAGAAGATCAACTCAAGAAAGAGTACAAGAAAGAATAATTAAAAAATTACATAGAAATTATCAAAGACATAACACAAAAGTTTTTCTCAGCACAAGTCCTTAACAAAAGGGCTTATGAAATGCTTAGGAAACTAACTTATAAACACACACACACACACATTGTCACTGCATTATGACATATCAGAATGGCAGAGCTAAAGAGAAGATACTAAAACCTTCAGTGGAACAGGCCTACAACCCAGGAACATAATACATATCAGGAATTAGAATCACATCAAAATTTTCAACAATAGTTCAAAATGCTAAAGGAAAATAGGTAATGCTTAAAAATATTGAGGGAAATAATCTCAAGTTAGAGATTTATGGCCATCCAATAGAAGGATTGACTAAAGACATTTACATACTTAAATAGATCTTCCATAGATGGAAAAATGTACCTTGCATTTTGTTTTCAAAGAAGGTACAGGAAGAAGTGTTTAAGTATTAGAGAGTAAGAAAAAAAAGAAAAAGAAATACATGTGATGTAATGAAAAGTTATCAAATCCCTAGATGAGTGAGCATATTTCAGAAGATGAGAGACTTATACAGCAGGGTAAAGATCGTCTATGAAGAGGAAGACTTGGGGTGGACAGGTCTTTGAGAGGAGCCTATGAAAGAGGAAATATCTGCACATTTATAAAAACCATTCATAGAAATTTTACATATCTGTTCATGTACTGGAGAGAAAAAAATGCTTGGAATATCAGAAAACTTCCAGATTTTAAAACAAGGCAATAATTAACACCAGGAAAAATGAAGAGTTGTGTAGTAAAGGAGCAAAATTTCAAAGTTAGGTACATTCTGAGGGTCCACACTGATATAAGCAGCACTGATCACTGACTTAATCCAATTTCATTTAGAAGATGGATTATAAAATTAATGGTTTATGTAAAAGAGCTAAAATCTCAACCTCTATAAAAGGAAGTCAACAGGTAATTTTTTTGATAAATCAATAAACAGCAGGATAAGTCCATATTTTGGAAATATAAAGATAAATGTGAAGAGTCTTAGTAAAAGGATTAGAGATTATGTCTGCATTTGGTAAACACTGAAACAGGAAAGATTATTTTTCTTTTAGCCTTTTAGCACCATTTCTTTTTTTCCAAAAAGTACATATATTAAGATTTTATTCAAAACCATAATCATGGTAGGACCACACCTACGGTGCATCTTACAAGGGTACACGTGAAACTTAGTAAATGTAGAATATAAATGTCTTAACACAATAACTAAGAAAATTCCTGGAAGGCTATGTTAACCAGTGTGATGAAAATATATCAAATTGTATATAAAACCAGTGTATGGTGCCCCATGATTGTATTAATGTACACAGCTATGATTTAATAAAAAAAATAATAATCAATGATAAATGGTTTACTAGGGGCCATCATTATCAAATTGAAGGGCTGTATTTCTAGAGCTCTGGATCCACTCCATTGACAGACATTAACTACTTTATGAAGACATAAAAAGCATGCTTCCTTATGTATACTTGTGTCATAAAGTTGGGAGGATTTTTTAAAAAGTTTAATATGAAAATTAAGATGAAAACTGCACGAATACAGGCTATCAGGGAAAAATAAAAGTTTATATGTACTAGCCAGATCAACCAAACAGGAGAAGGAAATCAAAGGTTTCCAAATGGGGACAAAAGAGGTCAAACTACCACTCTTTGCTGATGATATGATCTTATATTCAGAAAACCCCAAAGATACTGCCAAGGAACTCCTAGAATTGATAAATAGATTTAGTAGTCTCAGGTTCCAAAATCAACATACACAGATGAATAGCATTCTTATATACCAACAACAGTCAAGTTGAGAATCAAATCAAAGACTCAACACCTTTCACCTTAGAAAGAAAATAAAATACTTTGTAATATATTTAACCCAAGGAGGCAAAAGACATCTATTGGGAGCACTACAAGTTATTGAGGAAGGAAATTACTGAGGATGTAAACAAATGGAAACACATTATGTTCATGGATTGGCAGGATCAACATTGTTAAAATGTCTATGCTACCCAAAGTGCCCTACATAGTCAAGGCAATTCTCATTATAATACCAACATCATTTTTCACAGATCAAGCAAAACTAATTTTATACTCCAGAAAAGATCCTGAATAGTAATTGTAACCATGATCAAAAAGACGAATTGGAAGGCATCACTTTACTAGACTCAAGCTATACTACTAGGCTACGGTAACCAAAACAGCATGGTACTGGCATAATGACAGACATAGACCAATGAATCAGAACAGAAAAAAAACAAAATAAAACAAATGTAAAACTGCCTTCACATTGCCATCCACTATTTGACAATATTGACAGACAATAATAATACACACTGGGTAAAAGAATCCCTATTCAATAAGTGCTGTGAAAATTGGAAAGCCAGATGTAGAAGATTGAAATAACCCACACCTCTCATCACTCACAAAAATTAATTCACAATGAATAACAGATCTAAGCCTGAGGCATGAAACTATAAGAATCCCTGAAGAAAATGTTTAAAAAAAACTCTGATACTGGCCTAGGCAAAGAATTACTGTTTGGAAAAACTCTAATAGATACTTGCCTAGGCAAAGAATTTTGAAGAAGACCCTAAAGACAATCAGAGCAACAATAAAAATTAACAAATGGGACCTGATAAATTAAAAAGCTTCCTCTGCACAGCCAAGAAAACAATTAATAGACTGAATAGCCTGCAGAATGGGAGAAAAATATTTGCATTCAATATATCCAATAAAGGGCCACTAACCAGAATCTATAAAGAACTCAATCAAATCAGCAAGAAAAAAATCAAACAACTTCATAAAAAAGTGGGTAGAAGATGTGTGTGTGTGGGGTTTCATAGAAGATAGACTAACAACAAATAAAAATATGACAAAATACTCAACCTCTCTAATTATGAGGGAAATGCAAATCAAAACCACAGAGAGGTGTCCCCTAACTCCAGTCATAATGGCTTTTGTCAAAAAATCCCATGACACAGGTGTTGGCATGGAGCCAGAGTCTATATATATAAGTCTATATAGTCTATATATAGACTAACATATATAGACTGTTAGTGGGACTGCAAACTAGTCTATGGAAAGTAGTATGAAGATATCTCAAAGAACTAAAAGTAGACCTACTGTTAAGTCCAGGAGTACCATTATTGAGTGTTTACCTAAAGGGAAAAAAGCTATTTTATCAAAAAGACAGATGCACTCAAATGTTTATTGCAGCACAATTCACATTTGTAAAAATGTGGAATCAACCCCAGTGCCCATCAACACATGATGTATATGGATACCATGGAGTACTACTCAGCCATAAAAATAATGATAAAATAATACCTTTTGTACAACCCAGATGGAACTGGAACTTTTTCTAACTGAAGTAATGCAAGAATGAAAAAATAAACACTGCATGTACTCACTATTAAATGGGAACTAATCGATCAATGCCATGTGCATATTTGGTGGTAAAACTCAATGGAAAACAAGCAGGGGGGAGGGGGCAAAATGGGAAGGGTAAATTCATGCCTAACAGGTCCAATGCACACTATTTGGGGGCACACTTGTAACTTTGACTCAAATTGTGTTAAAGCAATTCATGTAACCAAAACATTTGTACTCCTGTAACATTCTGAAATAAAACCAAAATGAAAGTATTATCTGTCATTAGAAATAAATAGGGGCAGCACCTGTGGCTCAAAGGAGTAGGATGCCTGCCCCATGTGCCAGAGGTGGTGGGTTCAAACCCAGCCCCTGCCAATAAATAAATAAATGAATAAAACCTGCTTTGCTATTAGAATTATATACTATACAAATCATGTACGTTTATACAGATACAAAGAATCAGTATAAGAAATATGGGTGACTATGAAACACTGATATTTATTGCTATATTGATTATGCTGGCTGAGTAGCTAATAGCAAGGGTGGCAACATTCCGTACACTGACATTCTTTACAGTCAGTCCATTTTGCTAATGGATGACATTCTAGAAGCCACATTTTAGAGGATCATAAAGGAGATTGGGATGATTAAAAAATTGGGAGGAAAAGGGCATCGTTAAGGAGGGAAACAGAAGACAGAGAAAAATAACTGTGTATAAATATTTTCCCTGTGGAAGAGGAATTTGATTGATTCTCACCTCAGGGTGCAGATGGAGGACTGGAAGTGAATGTTTCGCATATGTATTTACCTAAAATTGAGGAATAACAATCATGCAGTTTTTCCCAAAAGAAGTGGGCTAGATTGGTCTCAAACTTTAGAAAGTTTCATAAGGATATAACTGAAACTATGTGCACTTCAAATGAAAAATTTCTTTAAACAATTCATGCTTCATGTAGAAGTATAAGAAAGAGGATATTGAAAGTTATCCACAACTTTAAAGATAGATAGATGACAGATAAGATAGATAGATGGATAGATAGCACAATACTTAAAAAATATTTCAAGAATCACAATAATTTAACTTTAGATATATAAAAGGAGTGGTTTTATGAAAACGTTGCATTATTATTTACTCAAATGAGAAGAGGAAATTTTTGCATATCTGAATTTGAGGGCATCTTTTAGCAGGAGAATTTGCCATCCTTTAGTTTTAAAAATTATCAAATATGTGTCATAGTTTTATATTGCTTTCCTGCTATAATATCCTGTGTCTGGATAAAATTTGTCATTCCCAGGCCCTTAGTTTCTGATAAATAGGTTTCCAAAAAAATCTATTATTATTTGGCTCATTACTGTGAGCTACAAGTACTTCAAACTGTCTGTTTTTAAAACTTCTCTAGAATTTTCTTAAGCATTAAAGTATATAAAGTATATAGAAAACCCTATCCCAGTCTAACCTGAGTTTTATTCATCACAGTTTTCCTCACATTTTGACTTAAAAATAACTATATAAATTTCTCATAGTTTGAGAAGGACACAGAAAAATTTGGAGAGAATATTTAATAAAATACAAAAGCATCTCTCAAGTGCCCTCCTAAATGTAGATGATAATCTTCAATGGCCTAGGTCACCTTCTAAAGACATGGGATATGATATGATTGTATATCTGGAAAACACTAGGGACTCTAGTCCAAAACTCCTAGAAGTGACCACGGAATACAGCAGCATCTCAGGTTACAAAATCAACATTCATTTTTGTTTTTGAGATAGTTTATACCATCCTATGCTCCTGTTCTTTCTATCTGGTAATTCTCTCCCACCCCTCACTGCAAACCATAGGATTCTTTTCATGTAGGTACTGGCTTGGAAGTAATTTTTTTGGAAATAATTTTTGAGATAATTTTTCCCACTAAGTAGACCATCAACGTTGGCTTCCTATGATTTTCTTTTAGAATATAATACTTATAAATATATTTATTTTCTCTTTTAAATACTGCATATTCTGATACTTGATCTACTTAAAAAAATTCTGTTTCTTTTAGAAGATTCTTGGTACCACTTATCACCCATTATCACAGCTCAACTGAAGGAAAAAAACCAAAAACAGTACAATTTCCAACAAGGTGAGAAGAGAAGGTAATATGGTAGTGACCTTTCCTCCAAATTGACTGGTTGATTGAGCCAAAGATTGTTTTGTCAGTCAGTAAAATAGTGAGGCCAACACTTTAGGGCAATGTGACATACAGGTTAAACACGACTTCACGGGAAGTGAGCAGCAATGAATATCTTTCACTGACTGTTGACAAGAGGCAGGATTGGGCAAGAGAACCAAGAAGAAACAAATGATAGTGTCAAGGAAGATCACACTCTGACACTTGCCAAAATGCTTCTTGCAATCCTACAAATCCTATATTTAATGGCTCAGCTCATCCTAACCTTCATGTAATTCTAACTTTCATTTTGACAGCCACTGCCATGATGTACCTGGGTTTCTATTATTACAGGATTTTTGTTTGTGGCTAAAATGCTAAAAATTACCACTAGCTGTAATTTTGACTTGAAAAAAAATGGATTTCTTTTTTTTATCAAATGTATTAATAATTTATAATTATTCCTATTTACTTTCTAAACTTCTACTTATGATACCACAACAGTTGACCTTATGTTTTCATAGAAATTCTGGAATATTTCATTGGTTGGGCCAGCACTTTATTGGTTTTCTATAACTATGTCAGCACTTTGTGTTCTCAACATAATATTAAAGCAAATAGAAAAGTAGAACTCTGGAGTTATGGCAGGAGTTCTGTGGGTTTCAAAGTCCAGACCAGAGGCTTATTGAATAAATCAGGTTTGTTTTGCTGCAAATTAAAGTGTAGACTAAGCTTCATTTTCAGATGTGTCTCTTGGGCAGGGCCTTTGTGTCTATAATCAAAATTGTCTTCAATTTGGGGACTAGCAATTATTAAATTTAATATGATCCCTGGCCAAACAATTAAGTTTGTGAACTCCTTCTGAAAAAAGTGCTACATACCTTATTGCTGAATATCATTATGGTCACATTTGAGGCACTCCCCTTGGGAAGCTATGCTTATTTTTCTAAATGGGCACGTTTTTAATATGCTTGTTTAGTTTTGCATTCAGTTTGGGTCCTGAGTTGATATCTGAATGTTGAATCCCAGAATAGCTTATCTACAGGGCTCTCTTACCCCCCTTTTAATGTTCTTTAACTTTTATTTTTTTATTTTCAGGTTAGTGTGAAGGTATAAACAACCAGGTCACAAAATTTGAATTTGTTAGGTACAGTCCTTCTTGGAATTGTGTCCCACACCCAAAGGTATGACATATGTCCCACATTATGTTCATTAAGTAGGCGCACCCCAACTCCTCCTCCCCATTCTGTCATATCCTCTTCCCCAAAGTTGAACTGAAATTAGTTTTTCTCCTATGTGGGCATGAATTAGATTGCCTACTGGCTGTTCATGTTAGTATTGAGTACCCTGGATATTTACTTTTCCATTCTTGGGATACTTTACTGAGAAGAATGTGTTCCACCTCCATCCAAGTTAATATAAAAGATTTAATGTCACCATCTTTTTCATGGCTGAACAGTATTCTATAGTATACATATAGCACACTCTGCTAATTCATTCCTGAGTTGATGGGCATTTAGGTTGTTTCACATTTTGACAATTGTAAACTGACCTAAGATAAACAACATAGTGCAAATGTCCTTATGATAAAATGATTCTTTTTTTCTTCTGGGTAGATGCCTACTAGTGGGATTGTAGGGTCAAATGGGAGATCTAATTTGAGTTCCTTGAGGATTAAATATACTTCTTTCCAAAGAGGCTGTATTAATCTGCAGTCTCAACAACAGTTTAAAAAGTGTTCCCCTCTCTCCATGTCTGCACTCGCATTTGCAGCTTTGGGACTTTGTGAAGTGGGCTAATCTTACTGGGGTTAGGTGATATCTCTGGGTGATTTTGTTTTGTTTTGTTTTGTTTTGTTTTTGTTAGTGATATAAGGTGATTTATTATTTATTATTATATTATTTTTTATTATTAAATTGTAGCTGTGAACATTAACGCAATCATGGGGCACCATACACTGGTTTTATAGACCATTTGACACATTTTCATCACACTGGTTAACATAGCCTTCCTGGCATTTTCTTAGCTATTGTGTTAAGACATTTATATTCTACATTTACTAAGTTTCACATGTATCCTTGTAAGATGCACCACAGGTGTAATCCCACCAATCACCCTCCCTCCACCCATCCTTCCCCCTCCCTCCCCTCCCTCTTCCCCTTCCCCCTATTCTTAGGTTATAACTTGTAGCCTTTATATATACCAACAATAGTCAAGTTGAAAAACAGTTGAGGACTCTATTCCATTCACAGTAGTGCCAAAGAAGATGAAATATTTGGAAGTTTATCTACCAAAGGACGTGAAAGGTTTCTATAAAGACAACTATAAAACTCTAAGAAAAGAAATAGCTGAAAATGTTAACAAATGGAAAAACATACCATGCTCATGGCTGGGAAGAACCAACATTGTTAAAATGTCCATACTACCCAAAGCAATATACAATTTTAATGCAATCCCTATTAAAGCTCCACTGTCATACTTT
>CAUYPK010093374.1:0-41868 GCA_963574355.1 Loris lydekkerianus | reverse complement strand
ATATGTTCCAACTCCATCCATGTAAACATGAAAGAGGTAAAGTCTCCATCTTTCTTTAAGGCTGCATAATATTCCATGGTGTACATATACCACAATTTATTAATCCATTCGTGGATGGATGGGCACTTGGGCTTTTTCCATGACTTAGCAATTATGAATTGGGCTGCGATAAACATTCTGGTACAAACTTCAAAAACTGTGGGATGAAAAAATGTCTGTGGTTGTAAGCCACCTAGCTGTGGCAATTTCTTACAGCAGCTCTAAGAAACTCATACACATGGTTTTATGACTCTGTACTTTTAACAATTGTCTCCTGGTGCAGCTCTAATCCACCAGGTTAGATGACTGAAGCCAGCTTTCCACAGAGGCTCCCGTCCAGAAGGAGAGTTAAAGGACAGAAATTTAGCAAGTAACCTGGTGGATTAAAGCTGCACCAGGAGACAATTGTTAAAAGTACAGAGTCATAAAACCATGTGTATGAGTTTCTTAGAGCTGCTGTAAGAAATTGCCACAGCTAGGTGGCTTACAACCACAGAAATTTTTTCATCCCACAGTTTTTGAAGTCCAAAGTCAAGATGTTATCAGGGTTGCTTCCTCCTGGAGGCTCTGAGGGAGAATCTGTTCCATGCTTCTCTTGATGGTGACAGCAATCCCTGAAAGACCAGGCATTTCCCTTCTAGCTGCTGGAGGCCAGGGAACAGGGATGGAGGGGCTAGGACAGCCAGGGGTCAGGGTAGCAGCTACTTAGCAGCTGCCATGGAAGAACATCTGTAGTATTAACTTGTAAGAGCCATCAAATAGGGGTTGGCAAACCTTTTCTGTAAAGAGCCAAACTAAGGCTCTGCAGCCCACATGGTTTGTCACACCACTCAACTCTACCAGTGTAGGACAAAAGTTGACACAGACAATACACAAATAAGCAAGTGCTAGATTGTTCCAATATAGCTGTACAAAAATGGCAGCAGAACAGATACAGCCCACAGGCAGTTTGTGACCTGCCTTTCAGCACAGCAGATCTAACAGTCCTACAGAACCATCAAATCTTCAGCCACTAGCTCATTCTTAACCAACTGACTTAACCAGCCACCAGTGAATCTCACATGCACACTTGATGTTTACTGAACCCAAGAGACTGAGTCAAAGTCAGCAGTTATTCCTCCCCCCACATCAAGATACTCACCCAGAAAAATCTGTAGTGAGAATCCCATAGTGGAAGATGTATATTCGGCTGATGTGACATATTGTCAGGTATCCCATTGCCACAAAAAAGGAGTACCTGAAACCAAAATCACAGTCAGATTATTATACATGACAACAATGCCCCCAGTAAACGTTCTCTGCTCCCTCCCCCTCCATACACAGTTGCTCACAAAGTCCTATTATCTGAAAATTTGGCAGATGTCAGCATTCCCAAGCTGTGCTCAGGATCCTCCTTGCCCATCCCACAGGCATCAATTACCACTTTCTCATCAGCACTCTCTGGGTCCCTCTCCACACTACCAGTATGCCCACAAATTCAGGCATATGTGTCCATTCGCAAGGACAAATGTTACTCATAACATTCAATTTGCAGTAGAACCTCCATATTTGATCACCTCCCTACATTGACTACCTCCTTAAGATGACATAATTTTCACAGACCAGACAGGCACCACATTTATATCAGTACATTAGGCCTTATGTTGGCCAGTTTGTTACAGTCCCCTGGGTGGTCAACTTACAGAGGTTCTACTACACATATGATACATTGTGCAATGGATTGAATGTTTACATCTCCCTAAAATTCACAGGTGAAATCCTAACCCTCAATTTGACAGTATTAGGAGAAGGGGCCTTTGAGAAGTAATTACATCATGAAGGTGGAGGCCTCACAAGTCGAATTAGTGCCCTTACAAAAGAGAGCACTGAGAGCTCATTCACTCACTTCTGGGCCAGATGAGGACACAAAAAGACAGCAGTCTATGACCCAGAAGGAGGTCCTCAACAAGACACGCTGGCACCTAATCTCAGATTTCCTGCCCCCAGGACCAAGAAATAAATTTCTGTTTATAAGCCACAGTCTACTGTACTTTGTTATAGCTAAGACAATCTAATACTGTCTCCCTTACCAAACTGTTAGCTCCATGAAGGCAAAGATGAGCACGTGTGCTTTGTTCACCATATCTACCTACTGTGTCAAATGAACAGACAACTCCCTAACTGCTACTCTTCTCAGACGTTTCCAAGGGAATCCTGCTATCTAGCCACACTGCCCTGAGCACAGCAGGCAAGGCGCTCCACATGCTGAGCTCCACCTCACCCTTCTGACTCATGTGCAGCCAACCCTTCACGTCTACCTTATGTCAAATTATACGGCACTGCTCACATTCCACAATTAAATCCTATATTTCCAGGCTAGATACCTTTCTTCCGCCTGCCAACTTCTTTTTCCATCCTATAGTCCACCTGGAAACTGCCTAATTTTCAGATAAGGCTTAGCCTCAATGCCATTTCTTGAAAGTGTCCCTTGGTCTAATCTGGCCCTGTCCATACCACCCCATCTCCCCCCAGAGCTCCCACACAATTCCTTACTCCACTGTCTGTATCTCTAATACTACATGCTAATCTGAAATTATTTATGTAAGTGTGTCTTCCCAACTCATGGTGACCTTGAATGTCCCACCCTTGACTTGATACATGAGAAGGGTTCAGTTAGTGTTGGCTGAAATGAACTGAAAAGAACACATCACATTACACATTTTAGATGGTTCAGGATCCCATCAGATACAGACATTAATTCAGAAGACATACTTTTTAAACATGAGCCATAAAACAGGAAAGATGTATATTCCGATATTAAATTATATCAAAGTCAAATATTAACATTAAAATAACTCATGAAAACTAGATCAATCTAAGAATCATAACAGGGATAATAAAAATTCATGTGGTAGCAAGGCACATCCAGGTAACAGGAACAGAGTTCTGTAAACTTTAAAGCAGAATATAGCATTAAGGCCAGGCATGGTGGCTCACACCTGTAATGCTAGCACATTGGGAGGCCAAGGTAAAAGAATAGCTTGAGACCAGGAGTTCGAGGCCAACCTGGGAAATAGTAAGAACCTCTCTCTAAATTAAAGAAAAGAAAAAATAAATATATATATAGTATATACGTATATACACACACACATTTATAGACACACACACATACACACACATAGTAGAGATGACCACCCCAAGGGACTGTCACAAACTGGTCAACATATAGAGGTGGCCAACATAAGGAACCAGGCCTAGTGTACTGGTATGTACACGTGGTGCATGTCTATTCTATAAAAATTAGGTCAACTTAAGGAGGTGGTCAAGATAGGGAGGTGATCCATTACGTAGGTTCTACCGTATATACAAAAAACTTTGAATTCTCTTTACCATTATTTGCAAATAAAGATGTTACTCTTTGACTAGGAAAAAACAAACAGCTTCCTTAAGAGTTGGAGTAAGGGTCGGGTGCAGTGGCTCATGCCTGCAATCCTAGCACTCGGGGAGGCTAAGGTAGGAGGACTGCTTGAGCTCAGGAGTTCAAGACCATCCTGAGCAAGAGCAAGATCCCCGTCTCTACTAAAAATAGGAAAATTAGCTGGGCACTGTGGCAGGGCCCTGTAGCCCCAGCTATTTGGGAGGCTGAGGCAGAAGTATCACCTATACCCAGGAGTTTGAAGTTGCTGTGAGCTAAACTGACACCATGGCACTCTAGCCTGAGCAACAGAGTAAGACTGTCACCAAGGGAAAAAAAAAAAAGAATTGGAGTGGAGTCAGGCAGGCGTCCTTCCTCCAGCAACTGTTCCTTCTCTCCCATTCATGAAGCTCAAGGCAGGAACACAAAGCAGATTCAAAAGGCAGATTCTTCCAGTACCATTCTGAATGCAGCAACACCTGTGCTTCCCCTTTGCCCTAAACAGGAGTTAGACCCATACCGTCCCTGGCCCAGAGGGTAAAGCAAGCTCAGCTCATTATTGTAACAAGACCCCACCAGCTAAGGATGGTGCCAAGTGCTAAGTTCCAATACAATAGGAATGTCCTGGCCAAACCTAAAACATCTAAGGAATCCGGGAGCAGTAGAGAATGTATATTCCAGAGACAGACAACTTGAGTTCAAATCTCAGCACTGGCAAAATAATCCATGGGGGGAGAAGCTGACATAGTGGTCATTCTAGGAAGGAAGGCTGTGGTAGAGCTCCGGACATGAGTAATGGTAATCCTCTCCTCGCTGACCTGTCACCAGGTGTGTTCATTCTGTGAAAATTCATCAAACTATTTGCCTATTTATCTCTTTGAGCTTTCATCTCATCTCAGAAAAAAAAAAAAAAAAAAAATCTGTACCTTTTACTGTCATCTTAGAAAGAATATATTTGAAATAATGAAATTAAATATTAAATAATACATTAAATGATATATTCAGTAACAGTTTACCTACTTCAGTGGATTAAGAGGAGCTGGGCTTACAACCCGGGACAAAGCGGGGAGTCTAGAATTGCCGACTGCATCACCAGGTGCTCACACAAGGGTTTCCAGCAGATACAAACTGTATTCTGCTCCAGTGGGACCATGTACAGTAAACGGATGCCTGTGACTTCTCCCCAACATAGTGGCTGGGGGAGAAAACAGAGATGATACCCCCTAGAACTCTCTAAGCAAATCCTGAACACAATCATTCCAGAAACAGGTTAATTTTATATGAAGCAAATAAATACTAACCCTGTCCCCCTTTTCCCAGCCATATAACAGAACCTGTTACTGGCTCAGTGGGATAGAGGAGAGCAACTCAGAGACTTAGGAAATCATGCTATTGATGAGAACTTGCATTCAGACTAGGCAGCCCGCACTCCATAGGTGGGAAATGTCCTGTACACAGAAACCGCAGGACTTGGCCCAACTCACCCTGCTGGAAGGACCCAGATTTCCTGACTCCACTCGAGGGCTCTTTCCCTCAATCAAGAGCAAACAACTTTGAATTTTTTTTTTTTTCCTTTTTACATTTTACATTTACACAGTCCATCCATCAGGAACTGTGAATATTCCCTATTTCTGCACCACTGGCAACCACATGAGCAAAGAAATGGGGGAAGAACTTCTTCTGGCATCTTTCTTTTTGGTCGTATGACAGCCTTCCACTACCACAATGTTACTGTGGTGAGACAGGCACAGCCTGCCTGGGAACCACTCTGCAAAGGCCAGAGCATTCCCTTCCTACACCCTGGAATGGAACCCTGAAAATCTGAACACAGCAAACCTGGGCCTGAAACAGAGCCAGCGTGCATGTAAGTTGCTGACCCCATGAAAAATGAACCACACCCCACCAGCATCACACAAGCGTGTGGAGGGGTGACAAATTATATTTGTAAGGTACGTGGAAATGTGCTATACAGACATACCAATGTGACAATTAATCATTTACTCAATTGCTTCCCAAACCAAGTTTAAGGAAAGTCATGCATTTTCACTCCCTACTTAAAAAAAAAAAAATGCTTTTAGAAGCATTTAGTCATCACATAAAGCATGTCCAAAACCCATTCTTTCCAAATTATAAAAATGGATTTCCTATTTCCTTTCTGGAAGGAATGACACTATCCCCTTCAAAAAGTATCCTGAGGAGAGGGAGGATTAGAACTCAAATTTTCAGAGCTCATTTGGCTACCGCGTTAACTATAAAATGTAAAAGCATGAAAAAATATTTGCTCTTGAAAACCATACATTTATCTTATTACTACAAGATTCTACAGTGAAAAGTTAAAGTTCAGTGTTTTTAAAAGGAAAATTACTGTGTCTTAATCAAGGCACTTTCTGAAGCTGAAATAAGGCTCTGCTTTTCAGCAAAGCTGTCTGAAAAGAAGCTATAAAAGAATAGATAGCTTTGAAAAGTTAATTCAGTCATTCATTCCATAAATATTTTTTGAGCCCTTACTCCTGCCAGGTATTGTTCCAGGCACTGAGGACACAATAGGGAGCAAGAGAGAGAAGGCTTTGTTTTCACAGCGTGTACATTCCAGCATTCCCAAAAGCAGAGTTAATACTGAGTCTGCAGAAAGACCTCGGGAAACAGACAATGCAAAACAGATACCCCAAGCATCTCAACTGATTAGCCAAGCATGCAGCCTCCAAGGTAGAAATAAATTACTTCTGTACTTTGAAATCCAAGGATCACAGTAAAAATCTGTCTTTTTTAGCAGTTTTACTGCACATATTTAAAGTATACAATTTAGTATGTTTTGGCACATACACCCAGAAAACCACCACCAATTTCAACATAGTGGAGACATCCATCGCACCCCCCCCTCCCAAATCTTCCTCACCCCTCTTTGGGATCTCTTCCACACCTCCCTGCACCCTCCCAACCCAGGTAACTTCTGATCTTTTATCACTACACACTTCTTGCATTTTCTGAATAGATTTTGTGTGGCTTTCTCCATTCAGCATATTTATTTTGAGATTCATCCATGCTGTGTATCAGCCTTTCATTCCTTTTTATTGCTGAGTCGTATTGCATTGTGGTGAACGGTCTGAGTGGTTTCCAGTTTGGGGCCGTCCACAAATAGTGCTGCCTAATCTCTTTCACCTGAGATCCAAGTGGCATTCCCACCATTTTTATAAACTATTCTCTGAAGACTCCCAGATTTTATTCCTCCTTCTGATCTGTTAGATAAACTAAGATTCAACACTGGTGAAATAATGAGAAGGGCATATCTTTATTCTGGAAACACGTTTCAAAGAACACAAAGAACCTCACCTTGCATTGCTCATTCTCGGGTCTTACCTGTGAATATTAGACACACTTGCAGTGACCATGATTGCATAGCACATTAACACCAGCACGAACAGATGTATAGAGTACCTTTAAGACAAAATGAGGGGAGGAGACACTGAATATATTTCATAGCAACATACCTAATAGGCCACCCCTACTGTTCCTCCACCTCCACGCTCTGCAGAACTTAAAGTAAACACAAGTTTACTTAAGAGAAAATAAATCAAGTATTCATATCCTGTGTAATTAAAATATTTTATCATGAAATGACCCCAAGAAGTCACAGCATAGTTTGTCAGCTAGTAGTGTCAGGAATCCATAAATGGAAAGCTTACATATTTTTTTTCATATGTTACAATTAACAGTGCTAACAGGTGGGTTCTTTCTTGGGACTTTATAAGTTTTAAAGTACCAGTACCAAAATTGGGTTTCCCCAGGTACCAAGACTTGGTAGCTGATTCAAAATACTCATCCTTTCTCAAATTTTTGTGGGGTTTTTTTTTGTGTGTGTGTGTGTGTGTGTGTGTGTTTGTCTGTTTTTTGTTTGTTTGTTTGTTTTTGGGTTTGAACCCACTACCTCCAGCATATGGGGCTGGCATCCTACTCCTTTGAGCCACCGTCGCCACCCGTTTCTCAAATTTTTGTCGAAGGATTAGGGGCAATAATCTAATACAGAACCCTAAACAAATTCACAAATTTTCTGAAGATACCCTATTTCTAGAAACGCAGGAACTCAAAACTTCTTCCCTAAGAAGTGCTACTACTCCCAAGGGTATCTGGCCAGTTTCCCAACAAAGTCACAATATTCTGGCTTTCTCTGCTAAAGAAAGATCCATGTTCCCTTATAAGAGCTGCACTAAAGCCACTGTTCTACTCTGACAAAATGCAAAACACCAGTATCTCTAGCAGTAAAGCAAGAAATACACCAACATCTCTACAGTTAAGAAGGGGTCCTCACTGGGAAAAATTAAACCTTACAGCATCCCATTTATATAAGAGAGGTGGGAGAATCTGTAGAAGTCTAAAAAAAAATTCACTGCACTGACTTCCAATGGATAGGGTTTTGGAAATAAAGGGGAGATTCCTGCAATGTCCCCCCAGTATCTTTCAATAAAGTATTTACAGTAACATAACATTTTACAACATATGCTTTACACCATGGTATTCTACAAGAATACTGCCAGAAAACACACAAATGATCAATATTAGAATTAGTGAAATTCATACTCACCAGCCAAAACAAAAGATGACAAAATAGATGCCAAAAACGGTAGCAAACACGTGCCTGACATCTGGGCTTGTTTTACCAGGACTTAGGTAGAGGCGAAACCAAAAAGCAGCAAACAATGCAAAAAGTTGGCATGCCACGAAATTCACCTAGTTGGGGAGCGGGAGAGAAAAGAGACCTTTACTCTGGGGCCTGTGTGTGAATTTGTTCTCTCTCTCTCTCTTTTTTTTTTTTTTTTTTTTTTTTTAAACAGGCTTTCAGCTCAAAATGCAACTCAGACTTGGATTTGAGTTTTACCCCCAACGGAGTATCAGTTTTCAAGAGGAAACAAATTAAGAGAAATGATAACTGTACCCTCGACGTGAAATGAGAAGTGACAAACCCAATAGTTTCTTCTCCAACCCCTTTAAGACTGGCCAAGGTTGCTTTCCCACACAGGTGGCTTTTCATGTAAAAAGGTCTAACCTGACAGGAGCTCTCTTTGCTGGGTTTCTTTCACAGGCTGCCCAGCACAGCACACCCAAACACAAAGCATGTGTTTTTTAGAGATACAAAGTTTGGCAATGTAGGAAATCAAATGCTTCTCCAAAGCCTTCGTCAGCTGCTTTCTGACTCCCATTCTCTCATTTTAAATTAGCGCCCAATGACTAACAGCATTCTTCCAAGTCGTGGTGTGACACTAACACAGGCACAGCCCTACATTAACCAGCCAGTGCCGACTCTGTCTGTGCCAGGCAGACACCACGTTTCCTTAGCAAAATCTCAGTGGTCTCTCTCTGGAGAATATTTTGCCTAAAAGAAAACAAAAGAATTCCCTGAAATCTGTAGGAGAAATCAAGTGATTTTATAAAAACAATAAACATATACCTTTGCAATTTAAATTTACACAAATCAAATTCCAAATGAGCAGTTTAACCATTCATTAAAATTAGAAGGATAATTTTAATGCTTCAAAGTATTCAATGAAAACTTCAGTCTTAATTCATTGTTAGAAGGCACTTAATGGAAAAGAGATTGAAGATATGAATAAACCCTCTATTTCCACTTCAGTGGGTTTTTTATGCAAAAATATAAACTGCAGCTGATAATGAAATTCATTAGGGCTGAGCTAAGAGGTTGGAGTTGAAAGGAGCAGACATCAGCTCCACTTGAGCTCATTTGGTTTTTCCAATAAAAACAATTAGTCTGAATTTTAAAAAATCAAATGGACCCCTTATATAACACGTTGAAAATATTACTTCCAGAAAATTTGTGTTTTGGTTTTAAAAACTGACCATGTTGAATTCCCCCTATGTTTGAAAATTACTCCTCATCCTACCCTGCAGGATTTTGTCTCATCTTTTGATCAAGGATAAATAAACAACCCAACAACTGTGCACACACACACACATATACATAGAAATATAATCACATTAGCAAGGACTTAGCAATAGAAACATAACCGCTTTAGCAAGGAATTAGTAACTGGAAAGTCAAAACCCTATGATCAAGGCCACCAGGCCAGGCCTGTAATCCCAGCACTCTGGGAGGCCAAGGCAGGAGGATCGCCTCAGCTCAGTTCAAGACCAGCCTGAGCAAGAGAGAGACCCCATCTCTACTAAAAATAGAAAAAATTAGTGGATGTCCTGGCGGGTACCTGTAGTCCCAGCTACTCAGGAGGGTGAGGTAGGAGGATCACTTGAGCCCCAAGTTTGACCACCGAGAAGGAAGAGAAAGAAGACATGTTCCCTCCCTTCAAGGAGCTTAACATTTAACTGGGGAATGAAACAAATAACCTACAAGAAATTGCCAAGTAACAGTAACTCTGTATGAACTGACCAAACTTTAGTTAGGCTCCTAATAAACCTTCTCCTTGGTGTACTTTCTTGTAAAATCCAGTTTTAGCAAGAATCCCATCCTCCAATATCTGATCTGGTTCCCCATCCTCCACCATCCCCCGAGTGGTGTCTGGTCACCCTGGCCTGTTCAGCAAGGATCCCTTTAGGTCAATTCAGCTGAAATACCCCTTACCCTAGTGCTTATTCTTAGAAATTTTGCATCCACTCACCTCCATCCCTTGGCTATCAATTCCCACTTACTCATGCTGTATTCAGAGTTGAGATCAGATCTATTCTGAGGTCTCTTTTCCCCTATTGCAATAGTCCTGAATAAAAGCTGGTTTTTATTGCTTCAACTTACTGTCCAGCTCTGGTTTTTTTCTTTTTGTTCCAAAATACAACAGTTAATTTTATTTTGATATGCTAGAAATAATCTGAAAAAGAAAATTAACAACCCAATTTCACTTACAACAGCATCTAAAGAACTAGGAAAATCTTAACAGAAGAAATGCAAGACCTGCACGCTGAAAACTACAAAATTGGCAGAAAGAAATTAAAGAACATGTGTCTAAAAGGAAAGATGCCCACTGTTCATGAATTGGGATATTAACATCGATAAAATGGTAATGCTCCCAAACTGATCTATGGATTAAACTAAATTCCTGCCAGTGGTCTGGGTTTTTTTTTTTTTTTTTTTGAAGGACTTACTACATTATGTTTTTTGAAGGACTTACTACATTATGTGCTCTAAAGACCCCAAAGATCTGGAAGATGAACTAGGTAAAAATTGATGGAGGTTAAGAACATCAAAAAATACTATGGCCTGGATTCTAACCCTAACCCTTCTGATTTAATGGGCCTGGCATCAGGGCTTTGAAAAGTTCCCAAGTAATTCTAATATCAAACAAGACTGGGAACACCTAGTTCAGAAATATAGAGAGAGGCTTGGCACCTGTAGCTCTTTAGTTAGGGTGCCAGCCACATACACTGGGTCTGGCAGATTCGAACCCAGCCTGGGCCTGCTAAAAACAACGACAACCACCACCAGCTCAACAACAAAATAGCCGGCCACTGTGGCGGGTGCCTGTAGTCTCAGCTACTTGGGAGGTTGAGGTAAGAGAATTGCTTAAGCCCAAGAGTTTAAGGTTGCTGTTATGTCACAGTACTCTACTGAGGCAACATAAACATAGTGACATTTTCCTTTTTCTGTCTCAAAAAAAAAAAAGAAAGAAAGAAAGAAAGAAAGAAAACCCCCCAACAGAAATATATAGAGAGAAACCTACAGAGGCATCCAGGAAGAATTGGGCTTCCCCCAAATGAAGAAAAATACAAAGGGCAAGGAGATTGGACTTGCAAGCTTTGGGGCATGGTGAAAGGGAACAGATTGAAGAGTGATTCAAAGCTGGGCAGCCATGACTCATCGGAGGTAGGCCTCCTTAGCCTCCAGAGGGTCTCCAGAACTGGAATGGTTTTCTTCAAACCCCCTCAAGACTTATCTCCAAGGAAGACAGTGCCGCACTGTGGGAAAATTACATCTGATCTGTTTACCCAGCAACTGAAAAAAAGAATGAGAAGACTCACTTGGTCATTGAAGTAGTCTCCCATTTTTCAGTCATCATAATACAACGCGTAGCTCCTTTCAGACACCATAATATCGTGTGTAGCTCAATGAATGGGATCTGACTCTAAGATTACCAAGAAATCAGCTAGACAACTGGGTACCCCACTGCTTAATTCCACAAACACTTACTGGTTGACTCTACATGCCAGGTCTTGGGGACAGTGCACAAGACACCACCCTACCTTCAAGCAAAGAAGAGACTTGCTTGCTCTGGGACTTTAATCCCTTTATTTCCAAAATGTATGCTTTAGGAGAACTGGATCTGATGTCTCTTCCAGCTCTAATGATCTCTGGTTCTGTAGTGTTTTTTTTTTTTAAACCGAAGAATCCATTAGGCTGCCTGGGCTCTAGCACCTTGGGTTCCTAAGTAAGAATCTGAAATTCAACTCAAGAGTGAATGGTCATACCCCAGGAAAACAAAACAAGCTTTACCAATCAGAAACCACCAATCAGAAGACTTCACCAATCAGAAACCAAATTAGCTCTACTGGTGACTTCAACAGTCAGAAACCACCAACTGAGCTCTAACTAGAGACTTCACCAGGTCGAAACTACCAACTAAGATCTAACTAGGGAATGTTTCTACTTTGCTTCCTTAAACACCTTACGAAAATTTTCCCCTCACATCCTGTTTGGTAGAGCCAGAATTGCTTGTAGTCTGGCACGGCCAGATTCATGAGTTACTGAATGTTCAAATAAACTCTTCAAAATGTTAACAGCCTAAGTTTATCTTTTAATGCCAGAATTATTGTCCTTGACTGTTAATGGTAAATGCCAAACTCAAGGCCTCATCGTGGATTAAAAGTTGCCCTCTACATGCAGACACAAACCACTCTACCACCCTCTTCCCAATGGATGGTTAGCTAAATGCTAGCTATGGAAAATTTTCCTAAAGCAAAAGTGAAAATACATACTATCACCCCTTGGTTCTAACAGGAGGAGGGTTCTAGCAGAAACAGGCTTGCTTTTCAGTTATCAGATGTAGTCTTACAAAGCAGGCTGAATCACAATGAGATACACTTTATACTCATTAGGATGGCTATTATACTAAAAAAACAAACAAATTAACAAGTGTTCATGGGGATGTAAAGACATTTGAACCCATGTATGTATACTACTGGCGGGAAAGTAAAATGGTACAGCCAGTATGGAAAACAATATGGCAGTTCCTCCAAAAGCCAAACGTAGAACTGCCACGTGATCCAGCAATTTGACATCCACTTCTAGGTACAAACCCGAAATAACTGAAAGCAGCATCTTGAATAGATATTTTATATATTCATATTCTCCATAGCATTATTCACAAAAGCCAAAATGTGGAAGCTAACCAAATCAATGGATGAATAAACAAAATGTGTATACATACATACATGAATGAACCTTTAAGACATTATGCTAAGTGAATAAAAGCCCATCACAAAAGCACAAATGCAGACAAGTATGATTCCACTTGTATAAGGTATAAGAATAGGCAAATTCATAAAGACAGAAAGTAGAACGCTGGTTGCCAGATGCTGGGTTAAGAAAATATAGTTAATGTTTAATGAGTACGGAGTTTCAGTTCTGCAAGATAAAAAGAATCCTAGAGATAGACGGTGGTGATAGTTATACAATAATGTGAATGTACTTACTTAATACCACAAAACTGCGTACTTAAAATGATTAAAATAGCAGATTTTATGTTATGTGTGGCTTACTACAATTCTTTTTTACAAATTCTCAGATGGAGTGTGATATGAACTACTCTGTGTTAGCTAGCTCACATCAACATTGGTGGACGGTAGAAATGATGACCACCTCTGCACCCAAATGTGGCTCGCTCCCAGGACAACAATTCATATAGCAACAGAGTTAGAGTTTTGTCCTTTTTCTCTGTAAAGGGTCAACAAAATTGGAGGTCCTATCTTTTAGATACATATCCTGAAATCATTTTGATGTGATGTATGGGTTCTGCTTCCAAATAATCTAAGGGGAATGTGGAAAATGGGGTGAGATCAGTGGTTCTCGATGAGAGATGATTTGCCCCCCAGTGGACATTTTGGGCTGCCCTAACTACAAGAGGAGTGGGTGTGCTACTGGTATCCAGTGGGCAGAGGCCAGCATGCTGCTGAACATCCTAAAAGGAACAGCACAGCCTCCCATAAGAAGGAATGTTCCAGTTGAAAATGACAGTAAGTACCGAAGTTAGGAAACCTAGGCAAAACACAGTTGGGTAAAGCAAAATGGCCCTGAGTCCAACACAGTTGAAGCTGAGTGTTAAGCACATGAAAGTTCATTCTACTAATCATTCTACTTTGACATGTGTTTAAAATTTTCCATAATGATAGTTTTGTTGTTTTTTTTTTAAGTTATGCAGCCCTGGAAATCAAAGCAGTGGCCTAAGATGATACAGATTTTAAACCTTGGTGATTCCAAGCACTTGAAACTGAAAAGGACTCTTTATCCACATTAGAGAAACACCCAAGTTAGGGAAACAATGTACTTAAGTTTAGAAACAAACCCAAACAAAAATGGGATCATGTCTTCCTAAACAGGAAAAGAACCACATTTTATGAAATGATTCAATACCCATAAGAAGAGAACCAAATTATAACAAATATAAGAGAAAAAGACCTATCTTCAATAATAGCTTTTATTTCTTATTTTATTTTATTTTATTTTATTTTATTTTTCTGAAATGGGGTCTGGATCTGTTGATCAGGCTGGAGTACAGTGGCATGATCACAGCTCACTGCAACCTTGAACTCTTGAACTCAAGGAATCCTCCTGCCTCAAGTGTCCAAAGAGCTGAGACTAAAGGTGAGCACCACCACCCCTGGCTAATTTTTTTTTTTTCCAAGAAACAAGGTCTCACTATGTTGCCCAGACTGGTTCCTAGCTCTAAGACTCACCTCTACCATTCACTAGCTAGAGCAGAACGGTGGTTACCAGAGTCTGGGGGCTGTGGGGTGGGGTACGATACGCTCGTCAACAGGCCATAAGACAGAAACAGTAAGGTCCGGTGAGCTATTACATGGCAAGGTGACTATAGTTAATAATAATGTATAGGCAGTGTCGGTGGCTCAACAGAGTAGGTTGCCAGCCCCACATGCCAGAGATGGCAGGTTCAAACCCAGCCCCAGCCAAAAACTGCAAAAAAAAAAAAAAAAAAAAAAAATTATGTATAGTGTATTTCAAAATAGTGCAAAGAAGGGATTTTTAAATGTTCCCAACACAAAGAAATGACAAACGTTTGAGGTGACACACAGGCCAACTAACCCGATTTGATCATTTCACACTATATACATGTATCAGAACAGCACATTTTACCCCCTAAATATATACAGTTATCACTTGTCAATTAAAAATAAAATAAAACTTAACAAAAAAAGTGTCTTGATGTTCTTTATTAACTCCTTCATATTTAAAAGGAACATGGCAAAGTTTACATTTTTACTGACTTACTCCCTCCAGAGAGGCGAAGAAAGCTGCACTTTCCTTCCTGATTCCCAACGATATGCCCTCCACAGTTAAAGTACTGTGCGCCCCTCTGCATAAGGAAGCAGCGGAGCACAGCTGTTTCCATCAGACTCCTGAGCACAAGCAAGACTGACATAACTCAGATTCAGCAAAAGCTCCATTTCCTCAGCTCTTGTAAGATTTCAAAGTCATCACAAGGAAATAAAACACAGGCCTAAGTATTTTGACTTCTTATGTCACCAAACCACAATCAAACTGTGCTACAATTTTCCAGGGCAAGTCTTCAAGCTCTCTAATGTACTGCAAGAAAGGCATGATTTGGGAATTTCCATTCCACGCTCTTCATATTCTTCCAAGAAAAATAAATAAATAAACGTTGTCAGGAGCTTAATCTTTCTCTTAATGAAGAGATGCAAATATGCTATATTTAACAAACAGCAAATATTAACTGTCCAAAATTATTTTCCCTACGACCATGGTTTTACCAGTGGCTCACCACTGAGGTGCAGGCAACTGCCCAGGCCTGCAATGTCCTTCTCAGCAATCCTGCCTAATATGCTCCAAGACAAAACCGATCTAATTAAACAATTCCTTATTTAAAAACAAGCCATTCTTCCACCACAAACAGTACTGTTTTGCATTGTTCCCTACAAAAAATGCAGCTCAGGAAGAGTCTTCAAAATGCTGTTTCTTTCTGTACCACAGAACAAAAAGTGTCTGTACCATACACTTTAGTTACTCTGCACTTTCAAAGGGTTCCTTGTTAGACTTTCATTCCACACTCCTTGGAACATCAGCAAGAAATATTTTTAAATCTCTAATGAGCCCATTTTTTTCCACGTTCATGGATAAGCAAATATTATTTAAGATTAATAATCAAAGTGCATAATTTATAACCAAACAAATATCTGATTGCTATTTCACTAATATTTTGTCTCATCATAACAATAAATGCCATTCTCGGTGTGCCTCCCACATGTCAGGCACAGTGATAACCCTTCCACAAAGGCCTCCACTGAAGTCCTACAACAACCTTATGAAGCACCTCACTCTCACTTTGCAAAGGGGAAAATGAAGAACAAAATAGTAAAGCACAAGAATGCAAGTCACAAAGTTAGTGAGAGGTAGAGTAGGGTTTTAACCTGGCCTGAGTTCTTACTCATTACTTTGTCCTGCTCCTCCTCAACTCCCAACATTGTCTCCAGGAATGTCATCACTTAGGGAAGATGTAGTGTTGCCTATATTCATGCGCCAGGGATGCCATAACGAAGCACCACAGAGCGGGTGGCTTAAACAACACAGACTTATCTTCTCTCGGTTCTGGAGCCGGGACTCTGGGATAAAAGCATTGGCAAGGACCCCTCCCCTTGGCTTGCAGAAGTCTGTCTTCACCCCATGTCTTTACCAGGTCTTCTCTCTGGAGTGTGTCCGTATCCTCATCACCTCCTCTTACAAGGACAGGACTCAGGTTAGGCACCACACTAATGACCTCATTGAACTTAATTACTTCTCTAAAAGCCTTGTGTCTAAATACAGTCCCATTCGAAGGCACCTGGGGGTTAAGACTTGAACATCTGAATTCTGGAGAAACAGTTCGGCCCACAGCATCTCCCAAAAAAATCCTCTACTCAAAACACACAGAATGAAACAGGTTTTATTATCTTTGAACCTACAAATAGAAAGTAGGTAAGACCCTAACCAAAGGTTGTGTGGGATATTGTGACCCTCAGCCTTAGGTGAAGGCTCCTACCAGCCTGGAGGTGCTTCAACCACTAAAAGCAGCTCTCAAGAGGGGCATTTCAGTTACTGCCCCTGCCTGCCTGCTCCTATGTCTGTCAAAAGCTTGTTGGCCTATCATGGGCTTATCCATGTTGAGCAGGATCATTATTCTTTGGCTTTTATTTCAAATATACAAATTGTTATTGTTTTTGGTTTTGGTTTTGTTTTTTGTTTTTTGGGGGTTTTTTTTGAGACAAAGTTTCACTCTGTCACCTGGATAGAGTGCCATGGCATCATAGCCCACAACAACCTCGAACTCTTGGGCTCAAGCAATCCTCTTGCTTCAGTTTTTCATTTTTAGTACAGACAGGGTCTCACTCTTGCTCAGGCTGGTCTCAAACTCATGAGCTTAAACAACCCACCTGCCTCAATGATTACAGCTATAAGCCACCCTGCCCAGTCTTCAAACACATGAGTTTTAAAGTAATAATAAGCAGAATTTACTAAACATGTTTATTATATGTTAGGGGCTTAACATCTATTATCTCATTTAATCTTCTCAACAACCTTCAAGGAACCACGGAGGAAAAACCTCAGGCACAAAGTCAGTGGCCCCTACACTCAGCTGCAGGGCAGTACCATCTCCATCTGCACGCATCTCCCTTTCAAGATGTAATTCTTGTTCAGGGGGCGGTTTGAATTAAGATGAGGGCTGAAAGTCCTTTCCAACAACTATCCTTCCAGGCTTGTATAATATATCTCTCTCTGCCTCTCTCTCCTCTCCCTCTTCCTCCCTCCCTCTTCTCTACGGAGTTTGTATACTCACATACCAACCTTCCTTCACCAGTTTAGAGTAAGTCATCCAGTTCCCCCAAAAGGAAACAATCCTTTTCTTAAAACTCAGAGAAAGAATTCTTATACATTTCTTTAGAGTGTAAATTGTACAAGAAGCCTTTTGGCTTACCTTATCCTGCAAACATTATGCCACATGGAATAGTTACGATTTGGAATGAAAGCCCTTTAAAAACTGACTCCTATACAAGGGGAGGGAGGTGAGGAACAATTATGCTGCCTCCTTGGTCACAGTAAGAAAAAGACTTGAAATATGTAGGTGATACCCTTTGAGGGTCCACCGCCAGCTTGCTTGTCTGTAAGTCATATCCTTACAAGCCTTGGCCCAATAGGCAGGGAAGCCTGCATAGACTCCAGTCCATTTAGGAGTCCTGAGAAACCCTATCCACATGCAGACACACCTCCTCTGGAAATAAAATGCCCCCATTAGAGTTAATCCCATTGTTCACCAGTTAAAAATATTAATAACAATAATAATGAAGCCAGGTACAGTGGCTCATGCCTATAATCCTAGCACTCTGGGAGGCCGAGGTGGGTGGATTGCCCGAGGTCACGGGTTCGAGACCAGCCTGAGCCAAAACAAGACCCCATCTCTAAAAATAGCTGGGCGTTGTGCCAGGAACCTGTAGTCCCAGCTACTTGGGAGGCTGAGGCAAGAGAATTACTTGAGTCCAAGAGTTTGAGGCTGATGTGAGCTGTGACACCATGGCACTCTACCAAGGGTGACAAAGTGAGACTCTGTCTGAAAAAAAAATAAATAAAATAATAATAATGCCTAGCATTTATGATACTCATTCCAGCAACTGTTCTAAGTCTTCTTGCCTGACTCCTTTTACTTCACAACTGTCAAGTTCTTTAAGGCATCCATTGTATAGATAAGGAAATTCAGTCAGAGAAGGTTTACAAAATTCACCCAAAAATCATACATCTAGTCAGAGGCAACACAGGAATTTAAACTCAGGAAGTCTGGTTCCTGAACCCCTCTGCGTAGCCATGATGCTATGGTTCATTTAATTCAACCTTTTCACATAATTTCAATGCCTCTTTTCCCCAGTCATGTGGCCTCTGAACATTAGAGATGGGATTAGATTCAAGTGTCCTGATTCTTGGGTCTTTCAGTATTTATCTTTGGGTAAAGAAAAGAATCACTGGGGGCCAGATCAGCTAAGAGGGGAGAGTTTTCCAACACAGTTGTTTACTGGCTAAAAACCCCCTCACAGACAGTACTGTGTGAGCTGGTGCATTGTTGTGATGCAAGAGCCATGACTGAGTTTTTGGCAAAAAGTTCAGGTCATTTTTGTCTAACTTTTTCATGCAGCCTAACTGCATGAAAGTTCAGCCATTTTTGGCTAACTTTTTCATTTAACTTTTTCATTTCAGCACTTCCAATAATAAATTTGGTTAACTATTTGTCCCGTTGGTACAAATTCATGACGAATAATCCCTCTGATATCAAAAAGTTTAACAACATCATTTTGTCTCTGGATTGGACTGACAGAACATTTTTGGTTGTGGAGAATTGGCTGATTTCCATTGGGCTTTCTGATGCTTTGTGTCGGGGTCATATTGGTACATCCATGTTTCATCACTAATGATAACAGGGCACAAATAAGCATTTGTCTCTCCAAAAGGTCAGGGTAAACTTTGACTCTCCTTTGCTTTTGCTCATCAGTGACCTCCTTTGGAACCATTCTTGTACACATCTTTCTCATGCCAAGATTTTCCTGTTACTCTATCTGTGTTTAGTTGTTCTGCTTTGCTTCAATGATTTTGATGCACAATTTGATGAATGTTTGCAATATTTCCATCAGTTCTGCTCGTTACTGTCTGCCCTGACCTCTCTTCATCACTTTCTTTCCCCTCAGAAAAATGTTTAACCCATTTGTATACTGCCATTTTCTTCATGGCATTATCTGCATACACTTGGACTAACACATCTTTTATTTCATTTCCACTTTTGCCAAGTTTAACAAGAAATTTATGTTTGTTCCTTGTTCTAATCCAAGCTCCAATACGCTCTCAACAGCACACAAAAACAATAATGCCAATCAGCAAGACACTGTCACATGTCGACATGAACACAGCTGTGAGACACCGACATACCAAGGTTATGAAACCTTACTGAGTTGTTTGTACAGTGCTGCCGACATGAGCATATGGAGGCAAGTTCTCGATCTTAACTGCCAGACCTCATATGATGGTTTGATTTATGATTTTTCTACTTTACAAGGGTGAAAATGCAATGCATTCAGTATTTCAAGTATGCATATAACCATTCCGTTTCTCACTTTCAAGATAGCATATACAATAAATTACATGAGACAGTTGACACTTTACTATAAAATAGGCTTTGTGACAGATGACTCTGCCTAGCTATAGCCAAATGTAAGTGTCCTGAGCACACTTAAGGTAGCCTCAGCTAAGCGATGATGTTAGGTGTATTAAATGCATTTTTAACTTCCTATATTTTCAAATTAATGATGGGTTTATTGGAACACAACCCTACCATAAGTCAACAAGCACCTGTACTTAAACCAGGCATAAAATAGACAAGAGAATCTTAAGACGGTCAGCAATCATGTGGTCTGAGCACCTCAATTTGTGGATAAGGAAACTGGTCGATAGAGGGAGAAGTTAACCATGACCAGTCTCCTGACTCCAAGGTCAGATCTGCTTCCTCTCCATAAATGGATTCAAAACTACATGTCCAGCATGAACTATGGCATCTATAGTGGGTGGTAGTTTTTGATGAATAAACAATCCACACTTGTTGACTAGCAAACCACAGTGGCATCTGGATTCCTTAGCATTCCCTTGCCACTGCATATGCCCTGCCTCGCAAACTGGCAGAGGGCCACGAAAAGGGTCCAGCACACTGCATACCTAACTTTTCACAGAAAGCTTAAGAATGAATAAGGAAACCAAATGGTTCACATAGAACAGGTGAAAGTCATCGAAGCGAATCAAAGCAATATGCTACCTTCCCAAGACTAAATGAAACCTATTATAATAACTACAGTTCCTTCTTCTGGGCATCTAGTAAAACCAGATCTAAAGAAAGTCAACTGAAGAAATCCACAGAGTTTATTTTTTCATCTAATTTCATTATAAAATAAATGTTCGTTTTAACAAGTTGATTACAGAGATATGTACATGAAAAAAGTTTCCAGTCCCTCAGTCCCAATCTTCTACACCCACCATCAGTCTTCCTTCTTGGTACACTGGAGCATATTCTTTTAATACTTTTCCAAAGTATGGGAAATATACCAAAAATATACCCAATTATATTGGCTTCTTCTTTAGTTTAATATAATCCTGGTATCAAAACTACCCTGTCACTTGACTTTTTCATTAAACAAAAGGTGGGCATCTTTATAAGCCAACTCATACTGGGCTAACTTGTACTTCTTAAAACGACATAATGTTCCACAGTGGGAAGGTAAACATTCCCCATTCCTTAGATTTTCATTGAGAGAAGGTAATTTCCATGCCAGTCCTAGGAAAAAAAAAATATGGGAAGAACATTTCCACCTTCTCTCCCCTCTGAGCCCCTCGCTCCCTGTCCCCCCCCAGGAAAGAGGAAGGACCTTACCAACTGCTGAACTGAGAGGAGGCAATGAGCAGGCCCTTGGGGATGTGTCCCTTTAGGAGCCAGCCTGCCTTTAGACAAGGGCATTCTCAGCTCTATGCTCCCGGCATACAACTGTGGAATAGTGTGGTCCTCCCCCAGGGGTCTTGGGTGTTTACTCAACATCACCAGTAACTGGGTGGGTAAGTCAGTCTCATTCAAGGGTAAAGAAATAGGAAACCCATTGTGGTCTATCAGCTTTATCATTAATAAAGATAATGTTTTGATCTTCCTCTGTCTCTTGGGTCTTATTTCCAAACTGATGCCGTATCTAGGAGGGAAAATAAACAATGTTGGTTACTAGTTGCCCAAAACTCCAGTATTATATATGTGACATAATTTACTCAACCATTCTACATTTCCCAGTGTTTCGAGTTTTTTTTTTTTTTTTTTTTTTTTTTTTTTGCGATTAAAAATAGCATTGTCAGGGAAAAAAAAAGAACGAAAAAGAAGAGCAAAAAAATCCTGGCACCTATACCTTCATGTACTGTGAATTGATGATTATAAGATCAATTCCTTGCTCGGTAAAACGGTGTATTTACTTAAAATTTTACTGTATACTTCCACATTATATTCCCCAAAGCTAAAGCAATCTTTTACTCACAGTCACATATGTGAGTATGTTTTCCTTACTCTTTACAACATTAAGTGCTAATTCAATTTTTCAGTGAGATGGTGAAAAACTGGAACAGCATTAATTTTAACTTCCATTTTCCTTACTACTGGCCCCACCTTTTCATTTATTACTGGCCTTGGTCAATGAGTTTATTAGCCACCAAACTAACATTTTCAAGTATTAACTGTAAAAGGGGAAAGTTCCTTTAAAGATATATTTTTAATAAAGATATATTAAAACACATAGATTTTAATAGTAATTGAAAGTTGGTATACGTTAAGAGCATGAGCTTCATATGAAATCAGACCACTTGAGATGGAATCCCATCTAACTCCCTAGTTATACAACCTTAGCCAAGTTATTTAGCTCCAATTCTTCTTCTATATACTGGGAATAACATAGCTATTCTCACAGAATTGAGTTAATACATCTCAAGTGACTGGCATGACACCTGTCACAGCATTAAATGTGCAATGCATGCTAGATATTATATTTTATTATCTCTTTCGTTCCAGCAAACTGTTTACCCACCACAGTAGAGAGGAGAAAAGCTCAACGGCAAAACTAATTAGATTTATCAATTTCTCTGCAGCTCTTCCAGGAGAAGGCATATAAATAATGAAAAGACTTCCCCCAAATTCAGGAAGGCCTACCAAATGCCTAATAAACCTCCTCCATAGTCAAAGAACTGATGTGTCCTAAATGTAAAAATGCAATTAAGCCCATCTTGTTTCCCAAATGAGAGTTGGGTTTATAATTGTGCTTTAAACAGACCACATTTATTATTCACTTTTTAATCTCCTTGTTATTTGTTTTAAAAATATTTAGACATACACATTTGAAATTAATCAAAAAATATAAGCCTAACCAGCAGGGGTCAATTATGCTAATGAGACTTCAGTGTTACCTTATTAAAAAAAAAACTCTCTCTTGCTCCTTCTTTCCTCCCTTCTCCCTCGAGACACACACACAGGCACACGGTATTTAGTTGTTTTGGTATTTAGTTGTTTCGTATCACTAAAGAGGCAGTAACTACAAATATCATCAGGCTTTTTCCCAACGGGCAAAATGGAAAGGTTAAACCAGGTTATGTAGAGAGAGGGAGGGAAACAGACTCCTAACCCATGTCTTTTCCCAACAACCTAAGCTGTGTCCTAAACAAAAAACCTGACTTTCTGAACAGTTTCTTTCCAGGTAGGCTTAGGTAAAAACTTTATCACTCCAAATAAAGTGGCCTCCACAGCCATCTACCCTCTCCTCTCACCAACAGTACTTCTTGCTAGTTATGATGCTGCTATGAGTGAGATCTTCAGGGACAATGGAAAATGCAGAACCAGGGCTATATTTTTTTATGCAACACGCAGGGCGTGATCAATTATCTCAGAGTGCACTGTGAAATTCTCATAAGTCTCAAAACAAAATTAATTTTCATTTTGTTTAATTTAAAAATAAAATACATTGCCCTTTAGCTTTTACAAAACAAGAGATCTCATGGGGGCCAGCTGGGATATGGCACAAATGTCAAAACTCCAAGAATGAAGGGACCCAAAGCTTGGTGGCGGTTGTGCAATGCAGGACTGACAAAACAGGAATATCTGTGATTCTGCCTGATCCCTAGGAACTAAACTATTTTGAGCTCTATTATGTAAGCACCTTCTCCAAAATATGTGTGTGTGTTCAAAAGGAAATTCTGATGTGGACCAAGAGTCAAAGTAACCACATATCCCTATTTTTAAAAAACAGAAAAAAACTTACCTAACTCAACAGCAAACCAGGCAACGGTTTTTAAACATGGGAAACAAGTTACCAACCAAAGGCTTTAAAAATGTAAATACTAAACAAGTTTTCTTCGGTGCCAATTAATTTTCCCACTTACCCATCTCTCCACGGAGTCATAAAGGAGAGATGTGTATTTTAAAAATTTACCTCCAAAGACTCTCCAAAGTCATAATTCTTTTTTTTTTTTTTTTTGCAGTTTTTGGCCAGGGCCGGGTTTGAACGCACCACCTCCAGCATATGGGGCCAGCGCCCTACTCCTTTGAGCCACAGGCGCCGCCCAGTCATACTCCATTTTTAACCTCCCATTATGCCATAATTGCAACATATCCCTAATATTCCACAATTGTTATGGCCAAGTCACCAGCTATGTCCTTGTTTGGCAAAGCCAGTGAACAATACCCAGTCTTAGCGGGCCATGACCTCTTGGTAGCCTGGCTTTCTGCTCTTCCTTCTTGACTCCCTGACACACATTATCATGGTTGTCTTCTCTTACCTCTCAGAGCACTGCTTACCCCTCTCCTTTGAAAGTTGCTCCCTGCTACCCACTCTTGCAAGGACAGCCATCCCACGCCAGCTTCTCTGCTTATGCACATTTTATACCAAGGTGATATGGCACACTCTCTCTCTCTCTCTCTCTCTTTCCTTTGCATCCAAATAATCCAAATACAAGCTGGTGACTTTCAAACCTTGATCTCCATCCCAAATATCTTCTGAGGACACACAGAAAACTTCAAGTATACACCCAATGCTTAGTGAAATCCTCATTTAAATAAACCACAGACACCCAGACTTCACTATGTCCACAACAGAGCTCATCCCTCTTCTTCCCTCCCCTACTCTTCCTCCAGTCTCCTATCCAAGGGTGGGGCCATTCAACCACCCAGCTGTTCAGGCCAGAAGCCAGAAAATCGCACCTCCCTCTCTCACTCCCCCCTAAATAGAATCAACTTCCTCTCACTATCTATTCTACCTGCTAAGTCTTTCTTAAATCCATTCACTTACATCCATCTTAACCCAGCCCACCCACCATCCATTTCACCTGCAAAATTCCCACAGTCATCTAACTGCTCTCCCTGCCTCTGACTCCGCCCAATCCTCCTGCCCCTCCTCCTTAGTCTTTCTGACCTCAGCTTAGAAGCCACCTCCTCCAGGAAGTCCTCCCTTCTGCCCAAGTGTCCTGCTACAGCGCTGTGGAAACATCCTCAGCTTCTACAATCACAGCACTTCTCATGCTGCATTGTAATGATCTCTTCACCCGGGCAAAAAGCTTCAAAAAGGCAGATGTCACATCTACCCTTTTCACCAACATATCCAGAGTAGCTGGCATATGGGTTTCAACATTGCTAATGAATGAATGAATGAATGAATGAAGGATATGCTCAGGAACAAGAAAGACTGTGTGTGCACATTGGAGGAAAGGCCCGGAAAACTGTGCTTACTCTTTAATCTGTAGGAAATACACTCCTAGGGCTCTCCCAGGCATTCATTCAGAATGCCTTTACTGAGAGGCTGATGTATAAGAAGGGAATGTTTTGGCGCCAAAAATGACTTCATTAAAAGTGTTCCTCTTAAAGATACCAGTGTCACTTTCAATTATAAAAGTTACTCCGTGTACATCTACTATGAACATAATTCATATAAAGCAAATCTGATGATCTCTTTCGAATCAAATCCTCACTCCCAAATAGAAAACATTACCACTAGCCCAACTTATCCAACCCCAGCAGTATCACTGACAGCAGAAAATCTTTTTCCATCCTTAAAGAAGAAAAATAAAAGAGAAAATAGGAAGTATACTGTGCTATAAACTGCTATAAAAAATTGCTATAAAAATCTGGTTCCTGGGGATGGCTGAAGTCCTCATTGTACCTACCAAACCAGAAAAGGGCCTACAGCCTTGCTTCCCAACTGCTGCCCTTACAATCAAAAAGACTGTAAAGTCAGCCTTTTTTGCCTTCCCAAATTTGTAGTTAACAGACACCCTAGCAAAAGTCCCTAACTTTTTTATTGCAAAAAAATAAAGAAGAACTACAATGAAAAGTCATGAAAACACGTAACGGTGAAAAGCGTCCAGCACATACAGCACTGATACGGACAGATCATCAACAGTGTAAGTGACACGTGCTTCCCATGACACAGCGCACAGAACCACACAGGGAGAAAAGACAAAACAGCCAAAATGTACAGACACGCTTCAGCTTCCGTGGATGAACTCTGCGAAGAAAAAGGATGCGTTCTCATCCCTATCACACAAAACTTTAATTCTGTCACCTTCTCAGTAACAGAAATGGGTGTTCTCTAGACCTCTACTTCCATAAAAGAAAACCCTTCTGAAAGTTAATCTAGGATTTAAATTTCAAAATCCTAGATTAAAGCAGGTTTTTTAAAGATACCACAATTGAATAGAAATACTTCATCGGAAAGGATTCAATGACTCATTTCGGAAAATACCTGACATAGAGTTGTGACATCATGATACACATATAAATACTGGGTTTTTGTCCACAGTTCCTTGCTCATAACTCCCACAGTCCTTGTTATGGTAAACCTCTCTCCTGACCACGTCCTGCCCTCCTCTCACGTGCCCAAAGCAGAACTCAAAACTGACTGTGGGTCATAACATCCCCATCCCAGTGGGGGTCCTGCACCATACTCTGGAAGTAATGCTGTGCAGAGAGGCCAGAGACTCTGAACACACAGGCGCTGCCTGGGTTAGATCACCTCCCTTTCATCCAGTCACATTTCTATTCAGTTGTTAATCACACCTATCCAATGATAACTCCATAAGGGCCCAAGGGGACAGGGTACAGAGAGCTTCCAGATAGCAGAATCTTGTACGTTCCTGGAGGGTGGTGCCCAGGGAGGCATGGAAACTCCCTGCCCCTTCTCCCATACCTCACCCCACAGCTCATCTGTATCCTTTGTAATAACCCTATTACAAACCAATAAACATATTTCCATGAATTCTATGAGCCACTCCAGCAAACTAATCAAACCCAAAGAGGGGGTTACGGGAATCACAACTTGAAGATGGCTGGTGAAAAGTTCCAGAAGCCCAGACTTACGACTGGTGCTTGAAAAGGTTGCAGTTTTGGGGACTGAGCCCTCAACCTGTGGAATCTGATGCTGTCTGAAGGAAGATAGTGTTGGAAGCAAGTTAAAGGACACCCAGCTGGTCTGCAGCAAACGGACTGCTGTGGGGACAAATCCCCACGTTTGGCCACAGAAGCCTTATCTTATGATGTTTGGGGTGGTGGTGTGAGAGCAGAGAACACCATCTGAGTTTTTCCCAAACAAGAATCAAAATACATTTGGCTGTTCATAAATAGAAGGATACAAAGAGATTTAAAATTGTGTTTGACTTTAAAAGAGGCAGACAAGTGATCAGACAACTTTTTAAATCCGGGCACTACACACAGAGCTCGGCAGGGTGGGTATTTAGGAGTTCTGGGTTCAAAGTATAAAGAAAGAGAAAAGCTAAAGTGTTGGGGATGGAAAATAGGAAGGGAATAGAAAAACGGAGGTGATAATAGTTGCGTCTTCACAAAATAGTTACTAAGTTCCGGTGAGATCTTAGCGCAGACAGCACAGCGTAAACAATAAAATTCTAGACAAAGTCTAATCTTGTTTCCAATAGAATGTGAAGATCTCATGGACAGAAACCAAATGGCTTATCACTCTTTGGATTCCTGGCACATAGTAGGTATTAATGTTTAATCTCTGTAGAATGAATGAATGAATGGGAACACTAAGGAAAACCGAGGAGGGAAAGGAGACATGATAAAATGGCTTCAACAGCTCTCACTCAGTGGCACCCCCAACTGGACCCTGTCCCTTCTCTCCTTTACAGTAAGTCACATACCCGGGAAGGGAGGCCAACACTGTACTCGGGCAGTCGGCTTTATTGACTAGAAGAAGTGCTTGATTGCTTTTTTCTCTAGAGTTAAAAAGCAAGGGCAAATCTAACGCTATGCTCATGCTACTTTCCCCATTTCTTCCCAATGCCCAAGGGACAAGTCCTGCACAGAATATGAACCAGACCCAGACAGGGGGGGCAGCAACCCTCCACTCCTCAAGGCAAAGCTCCCCAGGCTACAGACTCACCCCAATAGTGTTGGGCCAGACACTACTGCAATCTCTGTAGACTCAAATGAAAAACTGAACTAATAATAACTGTCAGAGGTTTTCATGTCTGAAATAAAATAAAAAGATTTTAAGGAACCTTAAGAATGAGAGAACACTACACGAATCTGTAATGGTGATAATCACAATTCGTGCAGCGCACTAGGACTCACCATCCGAGGGAGACACATGTGTGTGCGCCAAGTAACACGTGCCAGCAGGCCTTCCACCCAGCCTCCCAGGGAGGGAAAACTGAGCCTTGTAACTCGGCTAATATCTATTCTGTATACTCTAGAGGGCAAAACGAAGACATCTGAAGGAGGAGAGTGGGCAAAACAGCATCCAGTGCACAGACCACTAACGTGCGTGTGCAACAGCTAGGGAAGGATGGAGGAGCAGGAACTGGGTTCATAAATGAAGAGCCATTTCTTATAATTTGAGAAAATCAACAGTACAGTCATGTGTCGCTTAGTGAGGGGGATATATTCTGAGAAATGCATCGTTAGGTGATTTCATCATTGTGTAAACACAGAATGCTCTGACACAGAGCTCGATGGTGTAGCCTACTACAGACCTGGGCTAGATGATACGGCCTGTTGCTCCTCGGCTACATTCCTGTACAGCGTGTTACCCTGCTGAATACTGCAGACAACTGGAACACAATGATAAGTACTTGTGTATCTAAACATATGGAAACATAGAAAAGGTATGGTATAAGCCAGATGCAGTGGCACATGCCTGTAGTCCCAGCTACTCAGGAGAAGGCTGAGGCAGGAGGATGGGGTGAGCCCAGGCTGCAGTGCACAACGCCAATCAAGTGTCTGCACTAAGTTCAGCATTACCTCCCAGCAGCAGGGGACCACAATCAATGTTGCCTAAGGAGGAGTGAGCCAACCCAGGCGGGAAATGTAGCAGGTCATAACTCCCATGCTGAACGGAAACAGGACCACACCTGTGAAGAGCCACTGCTCTCTAGTCTGGGCAACATAGAAAGACTCCCTCTCTAGTTTAAAAACATACATTTTTATATATACAACGGCTCGGTGCCCGTAGCACAGTGGTGAGGGCACCAGCCACATACACCAAGGGTGGCAGGTTGGGCCCAGCCCAAGCCAGCTAAACAACAATGACAATTGCAACAAAAAATAGCCGGGCGTTGGGACAGAAGCCTGTGGTCCCAGCTACTCAGGAGGTTGAGGCAAGAGAATCTATCTCTTAAGCCCAAGAGTTTAAGGTTGCTGTGAGGCCACAGCACTCTACCAAGGGCGACTTAGTGAGACTCTGTCTCAAAAAAAAAAAAAAAAAAGATACATATAATGACAACATAAGTCATACAGCCCAATAGTACATGATAGTTGTCTGCAAAGAGCTATTCAGAGCTTGATTCTAAAAGCATGTGTTTTTGTTTTTGTTTCTGGGTTAATACAATGCAGTGAGTGTCCTGTCTACAAGCAGAGTCTGGAGTCTGCGTGGACCCAGATCTGAGGCCCTACCACTATTTATTTACCTTCTTCATCTACAAAACAACCATAATGCCCTTCCCCATCAGCTGATGGTGAGGTTTGAATATGGTAATATTTGCAAAATATTAATATTTATAAGAGTGCTGGCAAAGGACTCTGTTTATTAGGATAATGACACATTTTTATTTCAGAAATAGCTAAATTTTTTAACCTGAGGCTTTCAGTGGTGGCCAAATAAGACCCTGGGGAGATGATGGCATTTTCTATCGGTTTCTGTTCCATATCAAAGGTTTTGATAAAGAGATCTAGCTTCATAATTATAATGACACTGACAGTCGTAACTTGACAGTTTACAAAGCGGTTTCATACACATTAGAAACACTCCCAAATTTTTAACATCCAGCCTACCATCAAGAATTATCTGCCCACGGTCACTACCCTGCAGAAAACAAAGCCACCAACCAGGGTAGTGTTTGAACATTAAACACTTAGCCACCCTGTGTCAGTGACTTGGCATTTGACCTTCAGGAAGTTACATTTTATCTGACTTCATTATCTTAAGCAGCAAACAGAAGGACTCAGACCCACCTTGGGGATACTATGATAACAAACACATCTGTCTATTTTAAAACCCACCCAGATAGTCAGATATGGGCAATGAAGCATAGCACTTTGGTTTCTCACAAAACTTGACAAATGTTTCTCAGGCATCATCCTATTCCAACTGCTTTCTCTGATGCTTTTCTCTTTTTGTTTTCTCATGTTTATTTCATTCCCCAAAGCTGAGCCTGGGTGCCCTCAGCCCACGTCCCTCCCTCCTTCCTTTACACTGACCCCAGGTCCCCAGCATCCCCGATGGCAGTGAGCGACAAACAGCTCAGCAGATTTGCCAGCAGTGAGAGTTGCTCACAAGCTTCACATCCCCGTAGTTGCCTAAAAGCTTCTCAAATGCTCCATTCTAACCTTAAAGCTACTCTATCCCCAAGTGAAGGGAAAAGTACTTAGGTTTTAAATGTAAATCCCTTAATCCCATAAAGCATACAATTAATTTTTTCTGTGGTATAAACTTTAAGAAAAAAAAAAACCCACTCCCTTCAGAGCCCTGCTAAGCCAAGATGTAACCTCCTGCCCCCTACAGTGGCTTTTCTATTTCTGTTTTATAATACATTTGTATTAGCCCATTCCACAGTACCAGCAGTATGCCTGCAGCTACCAGTTAGTTCCCAGGGATGTAAATTCTATGGGGAAGGAGGTCGTGTTGGGCAGAGGGGCACCCAGATAATGAGACAGGATAGGAAAGTCCCTACAAGTTTATTCAATGAATGATCTTCTGAGCTGCCCCCGTGACAGCACTTCTGAGCAAAGGCTAAGCTTATACACCACCAATGAATACTAAGATGAAGACCCTATCTGCATCCTCGCAATCCTCACCAAATGGCTAATGTGCCTCAGAAACATACCAGTGTTAGGACAGTATCATAGAATTCTGGAAAATAAATATTTTAAAACTAATAGCAATCATTCTAAACATGATGGCCCTTTTAAATACACCTCAACTACACGTGGCATCAGAGTAAGAACATCTATCCCCTAATTCTGGACGAGCCTTGACCAGCTCTGTGAGAAGCACGTCACGGACTATAGTTATTCTCTGAACTGAATGTCGGACAATTCATCTAACCCCTCAGGGCCGAAGCTTTCTAAATCAAGAGGTCGTATTAATGATCTGTAAGATTGTTTCTGACTCAAAAATCCTTGTTTTTAATACTTTGGCTGGATAAAGTGACTAAGTCTAAGGAAGCAGGTTGATTGCTACAGATTAAATGATTCACTTCATATAAAGTCACTGATGACTGCATTGACAGTACATGAAATTAACACATTGCACTGGCACCAATATAACAGGGGGCAAGGCTACCCACTCAACGTCCCATCGTCAAAGTTCTGCTCACCCCAACACACACAGGTGTCTAGTAGGTATCAGGGACTTGTTGAGGTTTGGATAAAAACCACAGTAACTTCCCTCCAAGAACTGGGTAGAGGCAAGCACTGAATTCTTCCTTGCTCTCTGTGGCCACTGCAATTTGTTTAGGCCAGCCTCTTGCACTGACACAATAAGTATCTGTGTACATGTCATCTCCATTAACAGACTTGATCTTTGCTGGAGAGGAAGCTCCCTTCCTGGATCTCTGCGTTACACAGACAGTAGATACTTCCATGAGTTCTTTTCAACAAACCCTGCAACTTGCTCTAATTGCCCCTTCATTCCCTTTTCCAGCCACTTCCACTCACCCTTGCCCTCATTTCTTGCCATTTTCCATCCTTGGCTCACCCTGCCACCTCTAGAGGGTCTCCCTGGCGTGGACTTTCACAGGCCCCGCAGACAGGTCCCAAACCCCTTTCTTGCTTCTATCAGCACCGTGGCTCTGAACCACTCACATCCCACACTCAGACCCTCTCAGAATCAGAGGTTCTGCTTTTGGGGTAACTGAGCTCAAGAGTCATCAACATCTGATGAACCTACCAACAAAATTCCACTTTGAACTGCCCTTAACGTCATTTAAATTGCTGGACTTTTAAACAGGATTTCTAGCCTTAAAATAGGACACCAGCTCTCCCCTCTATCGTTTAACAAATACCCAATTCCTTGTTGCTTTTCATTTTATAAATTCAGAAATGTACAAATTATCCACGGGCAAGTGAATTTAATTAAAACTTTCATTTAATAAATAGCATCTCTTATGTAAACTTGTAAAATGTCCTCAAATTGGAGATATTAGAAAGGCTTAATTAGAACTCAAAATTTAAGAATTAAAGAAAGCGAAATGACCAGAAACCAGTCTGATTTAGCTCAAGCTGAGTTTAATGAGACATATAATTAAAATAGATATACTAGCCAATGATTACCTTGAACCAGTTTTAGCCAGAGCTAAGGGCAGGTTAAAAATAGAAACCAGCCGATTTCATCGTGCCTACCTCTCAGCTGCCCAAGTACTTGACTGTTGAGGGAATATCCCATCTGGTTGGCTGCTGGGGGGAAGAGACGAATTATGAATGACAATCTGACCACAACAGCCACCAAAGACAAGAAAACGCAGGCCATCTCCGGATGGTCAGAGCCCCTCCAAGGGGGGAACCACTGCAGGGGAAGGACACTGTCTCCCAGCCACTTCGCCTGCTCACGGGAGACCTTCCCTTCCTCCTGCTGCGTCCTTAGAGTTCACTTCCTTCTTCTCCTATTGCCATTTTCTGCCTTCTCCCCCCACTCCCATTTTATTCTCTTTTCTCCTGGTAGCCTTTTCATCCAATTTCCTCTTTCTCAAACTCTAAAGTGGATGAAAAGTAGTCCCAGATTTAGTCAATTAAATAAATACTCCAGAGCCCCTGTCTTTGAGTGCAGGCACATTAGCTACACAGCACGGTGCTATGAAAATGGCCAGAGCTGTGCCGTCCACCTTCAAGGCCAGTGATTCTCAACCAGTGTGGGGAGGCACGGTGGTGCGCTATGAGAGGATCTTAAGTAGGCCGAAAAAAATGTTTAAAGCTCAGTAATTAAATTATTTTCAAAAGAAGTTCCAAGCACAGTAAGTATATTCTGTTTTTTCCTCTTTTTTTTTTTTTTATCAACATAATTTAAGCATGTCATGTAAGTTTAACTAAAGGTTCAAGTGTGCCGTGACATAAAAAAAGGTTGGAAAACAGTGTTCTAGAGAAAGGGGAGTAGTGAGCACAGCAGACCACTGACACTCACTCAAGGCATCCTTGGCACTCACACGTGGGAGACACACACCCTGTGGGCATCCGGAGGGCAGGGCCTCCTCCTCCACTGGGACCAAACAAGAAGGGAGGGATCGTTCCAACTGAAGACTCTGTTTCCCGAGATAGACCACTAGGAAAGGGCATGACCACAGTTGTTCAGGGTTTAGTGCCTCAGATGACTGCAGATTATATCTATAGTAAATTCAAGGAAGGGTTTCCCAGCACACACAATTTCTCATAGATGGCATCGTTCAATAGGGCAGCCTTGAGTATGGAGGACTGGGTTTCAAGTCCCTGCTCACCTACAGAGATCACAGGGTGACCTCTGACATAATGCCCAGGTCACCCTGGACAAATTGCTTAAGTCCCTTGCTCATAAAATGGCTTCCGGGGTAGTGAGAAGACTTGGAATAATGCACAGAAAGTACTTGGCATCTGTCTCAGTCTGCTTGGGCTGCTACAACAAAGTACCTTAGACCAGGGAACTTATAAACAACAGAAATACACTGCTTACAGATATGGAGGCTTGGAAGTCCAAGGTCAAAATGACTTGGTGTCTGGTGACACCAAGTTCCTCATTCATAGCACCTTCTATGTGCCCCTACATGGCAGAGAGGTGAACAAGCTTCCCAGTCTCTTTTATAAGAACATATGACCCACCCCAAAGCCCCACCTCTTAACACCACTTCATTGGGGATTAGGTTTCAAAATAGGAATTCTGGAGGGACACAAACATTTAGACCACGGCAACATCTAACAGGCTGCTTATGTTTCCTCCTGGGTCCATATATAATTAAAAACTTCTAGAACACTGGGAAGAAACCTTCTTCCACTTTCTCACTCAGTCTGCCTCAGGGAGGGGAGCAAAGTATTGAGGATCCATTCTTTGGCCTCTCTCCACAGGCTGCCCAGTGACCCCTATTCCTGTCCCAGTGATTCAAGCCTCCGAGGCATCATTTAGCTGCTCCACCTGTGACCGGGATAAACCAGCTCAATTCCGGTGGCAGGAGCTTCTGCTTTAGCCCAGCTCTATACTTACATCACCATTTTAGTTTTCCCCAAATCAAAGCTGGTACCTGGAATCCTAGGCGAGATCTGCATGTGTTTCTACACTGTCTAGAATCCCATAGGAGGGGCTGAAAATGCAACCCTCAAACCTCAATGGTAATAACTAACCACAGGAAATGACAGAGAATTTTTCACTAATGGAGAAAACTTCAGAAAACACAATGGAAAAGCACTGGCATTTACATGTATGAAAGGAATAATTTAATCTCTAAATCTACTGAAGTAAAAAGACAAAAACTGTGCCTGGTATGCTGGCTCATGCCTGTAATCCCAGCACTTTGGAAAGCCAGGGTGGGACAATCACTTGAGGCCAGGAGTTTAAGACCAGCCTGAGCAACACAGTGAGACACCCATCTCTACAAAAAAAAAATTCTAGGCTCGGCACCTATAGCTCAGTGGTTACAGCACCAGCCACATACACCGAGGCTGGAGGGTTCGAACCAACCCAGCCCAGGCCAGCTAAACAACAATGACAACTGCAACAAAAAATAGCCAAGTATTGTGGCGGGTGCCTGTAGTCCCAGCTACTTGGGAGGTTCAAGTAAGAGAATCATCACTTAAACCCAAGGGTTTGAGGTTGCTGTGAGCTGTGAGGCCACAGCACTCTACCAAGGGCAACTTAGACTATTTCAAAAAAGAAATAAAAAAAATTCTAAAAATTAGCCAGGTATAGTGGCATGCACCTGTAGTCCCAGCTATTTAGAAGGCTGAAGTAAGAGGATCACTTGAGCCCAGGAGGTTCAAGTTTGAGGTGAACTATGATGGTACCACTGCGCTCCAGCCTGGACAACAGGGTGAGAGCCTATCTCTAAAAATAAAAAATAAAAAAAAAATAAAAAAATTAAATAATCAATTAAAAGATTTTTAAAAAAGGAACAAATTAATACCCTGTGCTCTTCAGACAGTGAAGCTCCCTAGCCTGAGCTCCTACCCCTCTCTGGAGAGGGCAGGTCATAGCCAAAGAGCACTTCTGGTCCTCTGTACCCTCTGATACTCTCTCACTCAAGGCACTCAAGGTGCCCTCTAAGCTGAAAAGTAACTAAAATAAACTGTAAGCTAAGCCACAGATTGCTCTACCTGGAAAAGAAAATGTGTTTACATAGGGTGAGGATTTCCCCAGCACCCTACAGGTGAACAGGTAACACAACCAGCTGAGCCAGGTGCAGCCATACACCTGAGTCCATTTGACCAGCTTGGCTCAATCACCATCACTGTGACCCCTACCCAGCTACCCTTTGCTCCTAATTATACTTTGAGCATGCCAGTAAAGTCTCCAAAATGGGGTATAAATACAATGGCTATCCAACAGCAGAACTGTCATCCTGCTTATCAGTTGTATAAGTCACAGGTGTCCACCCTGAGCCCTCCTAAGTGCAAGTCCACCAACAAACATCAAACTAATTAGCAAAGCTAAGGATGGTGCCCTGACCAGTTATGATATCACACAGGATTGTATCAGCAATACCCTACCCAAAAGGCTCACCAACAGATACAAATACCATTGTATCTCTTGCATTTAAATTTAACAGTATTTTAGGAGATACATGGGGTCTTTGGCCAGGAACGCCCAGCAAACAAGGCAGGAAGCGGCAGGGCCCAGCAATGAGGGCAAAGCATGTTGGGGAACCATGCAGAAGTCCTGGCTAGCCAGCAAAGCTAGCACCACAGATCACAGCATCCCGATCCCTGAGTATGTCTTGACACAATAGGCGGACAGAGAACAGACAGTGATAACCTAGTGTAGAAGCCCACGGTGGCAGGCAGGCAGGCAGACAATGGATGGGTAATGACCCTCAGAGAGTGAATCCATCACTAAGCCAAGGTTGAGGGCTGGGCCTCCATCCTTGGAAAGATAACCAGCCCCTGTGTGTCTATGAGACTCCCCAGCTTTTGTGATGAGCAGTCAGTCTGTACCTCCCAAATCATCTTCTACCCAATGAACCCTGGGGAACACAAACCCAGTCATGCTTCTCCCAGGCTAAAAGCCCTCAGGCCACCCCCATTCCCTACAGAACAGACTCCTACCTCATCTGACCTATCTCCCCTTTCTCCCTACCTTCGTCCCTCTTCCAGGACACCTTCCCCTCATCCTCACCCTCCTGCCCCACCCCCGGGCACACACACACATGCTGAGCTAGGTGTCTGTTGCATACTACTGCCTATAGGTATCTAACATTTTGACTGCAATGTGTGTATGCTAGCTAAGTTTGAGTTCTCTAAAGGCAGGGAACAAGTTTTATTCACCTTTATAAGTGTTAATTTTATGTGCTAACTTGGCTGGGCCATGATACCTAGATATTTAGTTAATGTTATTCTAGATGTTTCCACAAAGGTTTTTTAGATTAAATTAATATTTAAAACAGAAGGCTTTAAGTAAAGCAGGTTACCCTCCATAATGTGGGTGGGCCTCATCCAATCAGTTAAAGGTTTTGATAGGAAAAGATTGACCTCCTTAGAAAAAGAGAGAGTTCTGCCAGCAGACTGTCTTTGAACTTGAACTGCACCTTCCTGGGTCTCCAGCCTGCTGGCCTACCCTGTAGATTTTAGACTTGCCAAGTCTTCACAATCATGTGAGCCAATGCCTTAAAATAAATCTCTCTCTCTCTCTCTCTCACATACACACAAACACACACACAAAATACACCCTATTGGTTCTATCCTCTCTGGAGAACCCTCTCTAATACAGTAAGCCTAGCACCTAGGACAATGCCCAACACATAACAATAAAAATTTATTTTATTCTTTACAGTCCAAGCATTTTCCATGTATTTTCATTCCATACCCTCAATACATCTATAAGGCAGGTACGCTTAACTCCATTTAACAGATGAAAAGACTAAAACTCATGGAGTTTTGGTAACTCTCTCAAGGCCCCACAGGAAGTTAATGCCAGCTCTATCTGATGCACTGCCTCATATCAATCAGCTATTTGGGAGGAAGGCAATGGGGAAAGCTGAATTTTACTGAAAGCCAAGTCCCTCTTGTATGCCATGTTGGAGAACAAGAAGAGGAAGAATTCTCTTCCTCTGAGGGGCCTATGTCCTCAGCTGCTCCTGTACACCATCTTCAACACGCTTCTGGCGTACCCACTGCGAGGTCCTCTCTCTCCACCCTGCAGGTCCAGGCACTTTAAAAACCCATGTGCCCTGAGCGTCACATCCAACTAGAATCAGTAAGAGAGGTGAGAGGGAGAACCTGTGTGGAATGCAGAAGAACTCGTTGCCTGGAAGCAAGTTTGCTAGCAACTTTCTCCCCTGGTGGCTAGTGAGTCTCTGAATTGGAGGGTTCCCAGTGAGGCCAGCCTGAAATGCTCTTACTTTGGTACAGATCTCTGGGGACGCCTTTAAAGAAGTAGCACAAACAGGAATATTCTATCAAAGACACACCTTTGGAGAAGGTAAATAGGTAAAAATTGTATCTGGGTCTGGGATTTAAGAGAACTACACAAGAAAGAAACGATCTACTTCTAAAAGTAAATAAACTAACCAGAAATTCAGAAGGAAAACCGCAGATCCTTGGGTTAGACCCAGTGATCAATTCTAAGTTAACGGGCTGCTCGATGTGACATGGAAACAGCAAAGCATGCCAAAGGCATCTTGGCCTGTTCAGCTTTAAGCAAAACTAGAAGCTTGTAAACAGTTATAAAAAGTATTTACCAAGTTGGCTGGAAATATTTATTGCAAATTTAAACAGCTTTGGGATAAAAATAACTTTCCTTGTTTATTCCTCTAAATCATCTCTGACTCCCACAAGTTGCTCATTCAGATATTAATATAAAGTCCTCCATGAGGACATGAGAGAAGGTTCCTAAACTGTCTGGAATGTTAAACACTGACCGACAACTCCGCTTGCACCAACCTAATTCAGACGTCTAGCCTTCTTAATATGGCGACATTGTATTAATTCTGAAAAGATGAGTAAAGTAGTAAGCATGAACTATCAGAAAGAAAATGGACTATGCTGTCAGACAACCAGTTCTGCCACTAACTAGCTGGGTGTCCTCAGGCAAGTGATCTCATCTCAACGAGTCTAGCTCCTGCCCTGTATAATGAAGCAGGGAATAATATTGTCAGGATGATTCTTAAAATTCCCTAAGGAAATGCACAACACATCTCACACACCTCTCCAAGGGTACTTCATGGGGCGTGTCCACCATTAAACTGGGAAACTCTGCTGTGTTTCCATAGGATTTACTTTCTTTTTTCCACTTCCCCTCTGAAAATAGTTTCTAGTTCTACAAATGTAAAACCATTTATGAAATAAGAATAGATTCTGCTATCTCTGTTTTCAACAAAAAAAAAAAAAAAAAAAGGAGGAAAAGAGAGTTGCATCACTAAGTGGCAAAGCCCTGGATCCATTCACATGAGAGAATTAGTAGAAGAAGAATCATGTCTACCAGTCAGGTCAAAAAAGTCAGCAGCATAAGAAAGAAAGCACAGGCTTTCTACCTACATTTGAAAGTAAAACTAAAACACTACCTTAGTCATGAGTCAGAGGCAACCCCATGAACTGCAAGGACACCTAGGGAGAAGGATTGCTCATTGGAGGATGCTCAGAGATGCCTCGGGCATTGTAGGCACAAGAAATGGCAGACTCAGAATGATAAACAACAAAACACATACCCACCCACACACAAAACCTAACATAGGCTGCCTGATCACCATGGGAGGCACAGAATTCCCAAGAGAGCAAAAATTTAGACCAAGTCCCTAAAGCAGCAAGTGCTCAGACAAACTCCACATAATACTCAGGGGCCTTATGCCCTGGAAATCACACTTCCTCTTAAAGACCCTCAGCACATCCCAGGTTGCTCCCAGGGGTGGATTAATTCTTTAGATTCCATACGTCTTGGGCTTCTTAGGAAATTCTGACCCAGAGAGATCACAGATAGAGCTCAGGAGTCCACGTGTTTAAAAGCCTCCCAGGGGAGGTTTCTGCCGGTACTGCTGTTTGACAATCAGTGCCGTCAAGTACGGACACTGTTGTGCCTTCTCAGGACACGTTAGGTCCTTAACACATGAACTCCTTCTACCATTTTTCACTTCCATCTACTTAGCTCCTTCCGAAGAATAAATACAGATTAATTAATTTTCACCCATTCTTCAGTTAAATAAAAAAATGCATTGCTCTGAAATACGCATACACTGAGGAATGGCTCTATCAAGCTAATTAACATACGCATTACATCACACTTACCAACTACATGTGGTGAGAACACTTAAAATCTACATCTGGCTCTCTTTACTCAGTATGATGGGCAGCCTTTCAATCTGACCTCATTTCCTCTAACCCTCGTATATGATTCCATAGCTTGAATACACCATAAATCAATCTATTCCTCCACAGCTTACTACTTGCTATCTTTCTATCTTTAAGTGCCCGGGCAGAAAGGTTGCTGCTTAGGGTGGCCCCTGTGGCTCAAGGAGTAGGGCGCCGACCCCATATACCGGAGATGGTGGGTTCAAACCTGGCCCCGGCCAAAAACAGAAAGGTTGCTGCTTAAATGGCCAAAAACAGAAAGGTTGCTGCTTAAACTACTGACATAGTTGTCAATTACTACCATAACGATTAGTGTGTACTGGCAGCTAGATAAGCAGCAGAACTGGGGGCAGGCAGGAAAGGGGTCGTTCCTGTCACTGGAAATCATCACCACATAGCCTTCAGGGACAGGAGACTCACCAATTCCAGTGTTGAATAGAATTGATCTACCTGCTCTTGTTAGCAGGAATTTTAGGATGAGGTGAAATCTATATAATTACCTGTCTATAGTTTCCATACCTTGGGCTTCATTCACCTGAGGATACAGCATAATTTTTCTCTTCAAATATTTAAAAAATACGATATCCTATTTAAGGCTTTTCTTCTATCAGTTAAACTTCCCCTCTTCCTTCAACAATACCTACTCAGATGAAACAGGTTCAAGGTCACGCCCATTCTTGCTCACTTGCCTCTGGCTACAAAGTCCCTCTTAGAAGCTGTCACCCAGCATTAAGCTACTGTTAGATGTGGTCACCTAGGAAAGCTATGATCTGACCAGCACAGTGGAGCCTGCTGTAGCCACCTGCCTTGCCCCTGTATCACCTGTTACAGGCAAGAAAAGCAAAACAGCTGAACGCAGTGGTTCACGCCTGCAATCCTAGCACTTCCAAGCACTCTTGGAGGCCAAGGCGGGCAGAGTGCTTGCGCTCAGGAGTTCAAGACCATCATAAGCAAGAATAAGACCCCATCTCTAAAAATAGAAGCGCGTTCTGGAGGGCGCCTGTAATCCCAGCTTCTCGGGAGACTGAGGCAAGAGAATCGCTTGAGCCCTAGAGTTTGAGGTTGCTGTGAGCTGTGACGCGATGGCACTCTACCCAGGGGGACAAAGTGAAACTCTGTCTCAAAAAAAAAAAAGGAAAGAAAGGCAAAATAAGTCCCCTGGGTCATCTGACCACATGGAACAAGCCAAACAGGGTAGCTGCAAAACTAATTAGTAGTTTGGTTCATTCCCAGATTTACCCAAATATTCTCTGAATCATCCCTGCTTTGAGGCTGTTCTTGATGCACATGAGTATAAAATTCGAAAGTGGTTAAGAGTCTGGCTCCAAATCCTGGCTCCACTGATGAACAGCCACAGCATCTTACATAAGTCACTTACCCTTTGGGTTTTTATGGAGGAATGTTATCTCTACCACATAGGATTGCTATGTGGCTTAGATGAGACAATCTATGTACTGTGTTCAGCACAAAAAGTAACTTCTGAGTGCTGAATTTGAAAAGGCTTACTTATAGCTGTTATTTGTTATACTCTGACCAGAAGTTGAAGGTAGAAATATTCCCGTAAGATAGAATAAAGATAATTATACGCAGTACCTTTGCAGGATTTATACGTATTTTCCTTTACATTGGAAGACACAGAAAGAAGTCACATTTTTTTATATATGTGACCAGTTGGAAAATAGATAAAAATTGTGGCTCAGCGTCTGTTTTAGAAGACAACTGATTTTCTTAGAAAGTTCCCACAGGCAAAGCCACTCTGGTGGCTATGAACACACACAAATTAACTACCTCTAACTTCAATGGCAAGAAGTAATATTTACCTGATAAAAAAAAATCATTCCTTTGCAAAGGTTATTTCACACTTCCTGGGTACAGTACACTTACTAACTTGCATTTCAGATTATATTTCCACCCACCCAGTTCACAACAGTCAAAAAAAAACTTTCTTTCCATCTGTCACGATTTTTTTTTTTTTTTTTTTTTTTTTGAGACAGTCTTACTCTGACACCCCGACTAGAGTTTGATAGAATCATGGTTCACAGCAACCTCAAGTTCTTGGGCTTAAGCAATCCTTTTGCCTCAGTTTTTCTATTATTAGTTGATGGGGTCTTGATATTGCTCAGGCTGGTCTTGAACTCCTGAGCTCAAGTGATCTACCTGCCTCGATCTCCCAGAGTGCTAGGATTACAGGCGTGAGCCACAGCGCCTGCCTGCATTTCTTTCTTTCCTTCTTTCCTCCCTTCATTCTCTTTTTTTTTTTTTTTTTTTTGCCACAGTCTTGCTCTATTGCATGAGCTACTGTGTAATGACATCATCATAGCTCACTGCAACCTCAAATTCCTGGGCTCAAGCAATCCTCCTACCATAGCTCCCCAAGTACCTGGGACTACAGGTGCATTCCACCATACCTGGCTAATTTTGTATTTTTTTTTTTAATTTATTTTTTTTTATTATAGATAAAAATATGCACCATAGATGTGGCCCAACCCATCACCCTCCCTCCACGCAAACCTCCCCCCTCCCTTCCCCTTCTCCCCTTCCTTGGTCCTTTCCTCATAGTCTTGTGGTATAGTTGGGTTATAGCCTTCATGTGAAAGCTATAGTTTAGCTTCATAGTAGGGCGGAGTACATTGGATACTTTTTCTTCCATTCCTGGGATACTTTGCTAAGGAGAATATGTTCCAGCTCCATCCATGT